>SNQJ01S0013202.1:54302-84470 GCA_010110895.2 Picea sitchensis | reverse complement strand
GAACAAGCATGCACCAGTTGTGATTCTTCACCTCCACATGGCCACCAAATACGACCATGACCTTTTTCGAAAAGGAATTTCGGGTTTCGAGACTTCGCAGACCCTGATGTTGAGTCTCTTGGACTCTTCAATCCCCGAACACCGAAATGCCAAAATGATGAAATGGCTTCAATGACGCTTAGCCCCGACCCACATCTCAATCCATGTGACCTCTTTCCACGTGAGCATGACCCTACTCCAAAGGCATGTCGTGTTTCGCGACTCGGGATTTTCCAGCACAAAGTGCCCCGACTCCTTGTCCTCGGAACTTTCGAAACTCCAAAATGCCTAACCCCGAAAGGGCTGGCGAGTGACAAGATCCCTGCTTGGGTCTTATCCATGTGACCTTGTCCCGTGACCTGACACTATTCCTCTGAAATGCTTCCGGGGTTTCGCACTTCGGGACTTCGCGATTCCAGCTACACTGATTCCTGACCCTTCGAACTTCCGAGTCCCGAAGTGCCCAAATACCAAAACCCAAAATGCCAAAGTTCTTCTTTAGAGGGAGATCAATGGCTATGAGACTCCCCTGATCCAACAGCTTGGATCCTTTTAGGACTTTGTGGGTCAAGAGTTCCGACTCTTTCCCTTTGTATTCTCCGGTAGCCAAAATGCAGAAATCCTCCACTGAGAGATCAACAGTTATGATCCAACTGGATCGATGACTCACCTCCTTTTAGGAACTTCCCGAAACCTTGAACACTCACCACATGTCCTCCTGTGGATGGTCATGATCCTTTCGGGGTTTCATGAGTCGGGACTTCACATATCACGACTCTTCCTCCTTGAACTCCCGATATCTGAAACCCCTATGGGATTGGATCTCTGCCACATGTCCTCTCCAACGATGGACGGTCCCGATGCTTTTCAAGACTTCATGGGTCCTCTCCTCTTCATATACGAGATCAAATCTCATGTAGCTTCTCCCAGATCCGATGACTATCGGCTATTTACGCAAGATTTGACGACCCTGATCTGTTCTCCTTTCTTGTGCGCTTTCTTTCCTGCACCTAGACGTAGACTTCAATGGTCCAGATCTTTCCTCTCCAACTGATCCAATGACAACTATAGCTCCCTCCTGAGATTGCGCTTCTTCCCAAATTGGAAGATTTTCAAATGCTTTAAAGGCCTCGGCCTTTATCTCTACTGCGAAGCTTGTAACCTTGGCTCCTACCTGCATTCTAAGGATGTTGTCCCTCTTGAGCTTTGTCGACTCTAAAACCTTGAAAGGTTTCTCGACTTCTGCAATCCTTGTAGGATCTCTTTGCATGAAATGGTGCTATCTCTTCTGAGCTTCGAGACTTAGAATAAGTCCTCTCTCTCTCCCTCTCCTGCGCTTGACCTCTTGAGATTCAGACTTGAAACAAAGTCTTCTTGTGCTCACTCCTTATGTTTGACGAGCCTCTAGACGGATGTCTATCAACACTTCACTCGAGTGTTGGCCTGGTGCACTCCTTGCATAGGTTTTTGTCCTCCTTGAGCTTCAACTGCTTGGACCTTAATGGTCTCTATCCCTTTCTCTCCTTGAAGGGATATATGTGCCTTCTGGCAACTTCTTGCTCAAGCACACCCTGTTGAGCCTGTAGGGTGTTCAGTAACCCTATGAAGGTCCTCCTATGACACTTCTTCTTCCTTAGAACTCTAAGATTTCTTCTGTGCACTCTATGCACCTGCTTAATGCCCTCCTGGCAGAGCTACCATAGAATCCTTGGTGACTTTGCCTTCTCGAGGAACTCGAAATAGAGTTCTCTCCTGTGCACTCTATGCACCTGCTCAATGCCCAAAGAAAGATGGAGGCTGGAGAATGTGCACTGATTCCAGAGCCATTAACAAGATAACCATCAGGTACAAGTTTCCATTACCACGGATGGATGACTTGATGGATTGTTTAAGTGGAGCCAAATTTTTTTCAAAGGTTGATTTGAAAAGTGGATACCATCAGATTAGCATGAGGGAAGGCGATGAATGGAAGACAGCCTTCAAAACCAACGAAGGGTTGTATGAATGGCTACTCATGCCGTTTGGATTGACAAATGCACCGAGTACCTTCATGAGGTTAATGAATGAAGTGTTGAAGGAATTCATTGGTAAGTTTGTCATTGTTTATCTGGATGACATATTGATTTTCAGCAAAACAAAAGAAGAACATATGAAGCATTTAGCTGCAGTAATGAAGAAGCTACAGCAGGAGAAGTTGTTGATCAATATCAGGAAATATTAATTTATGAAGACAAAACTCATTTACTTGGGATTTTTCATATCAGTGAATGAATTGAAGATGGATCCAAGTAAAGTGGAGGAAATTAAAAATTGGCCATCACCGAGAAATATTTTCGAGGTGAGAAGTTTTCATGGACTGGCTAGTTTCTACCGAAAGTTCATCGGGAATTTCAGTGGAATTAGCGTAGCAATGATGGATACTGTCAAGAAAATACATAAATCTTTTCATTGGACTGAAGAGGCAGAGAAAAGTTTCAACCTGTTGAAACAAAAGATCATGGAACARYCGGTGTTGGTGTTACCAGATTTTTCGAAAGTATTCCAGGTGAAATGTGATGCAAGTGGCTTTTCCATAGGAGCAGTTTTSAGCCAGAAGGACAGACCAATTGCATATTTCAGTGAGAAGTTGGATGAGGMAAAAKTGAAKTACTCCACGTATGAAAAAKAATTATATGCTATCATACAGGCGTTGAAGAAATGGAGGCATTACTTGATCCCGAAAGAATTTGTTCTGTATAGTGATAACCATGCATTACAGTTTGTGACTCAATAGGAGAAGTTSAATCAGAAACATGCAAAATGGGTAGAGTATATGCAGAATTTTACATTTGTAATTAAACACATTTCAGGTACTTCTAACAAAGTGGTTGATGCTTTGAGCAGGAAGTGTTTGTTGTTGCAGGAGTTCCGAGTCAAAACATTGGGTTTTGAAAATCTTAAGGACATGTATGCAGGTGATGCAGATTTTGCAGAGGCATATGAAGCAGCTGAGAATCCAGTTCTCAGAGACAGAAGCCCTTGGATAGATTATATGATCCAGGGGGGATTGTTGTTCAGAGGCAATCAACTGTGCATTCCAAATTGCTCCATGAGGGAGAATCTGCTAAAAGAGAAGCACAGTGGTGGATTAGCAGGGCATTTTGGCCATGACAAGACATTTGAAAAGATGAAGGAAGCATACTTTTGGCCAAGAATGCGGTTGGAAGTCAAGAAGTTTGTTGACAGATGTATAATTTTCCAGCATTCAAAGGGAAGAAGGCAGAATGCGGGATTCTATCAGTCATTACCCATACCCGAGAGGCCATGGGATGAAATTAGCATGGATTTTGTATTGGGATTTCCTAGGACACAAAGAGGACATGATTCGATCTTTGTAGTGGTTGATAGGTTTTCCAAAATGGCACATTTTATCCCATGTCAGAAGACCAACGATGTGACTCATATTGCAAATTTGTTTTTCAAAGAGATCGTTAGACTTCACGGGTTACCCAGAAGCATAGTATCGGATAGGGATACAAAATTCATTGGACATTTCTGGAGGACACTATGGAAGAAAATGGGAACTAACTTGATGTTTAGTTCTGCCTATCATCCACAGACGGATGGGCAAACAGAGGTGGTAAATAGAAGTCTAGGAGACTTATTAAGAATCTTGGTGACAGAGCACCACAGCAGCTGGGACAATGTGTTGCCACGGGCATAGTTTGCATACAATGACTCAATGAATAGGAGGACAGGAAAAAGTCCATTTGAGATTGTATATGGCAGGAAGCCAAGAGGAGTATCTAAAATGAGGGATTCAGAGAAGATAATGACTAAGAGTGCAAGCGCTGAAGAGTTCGCAGAGGTGATGGAATATCTTCACAGTAGGGTGAAGGAGCGATTGCTGAAATCAAACCAGGAATATAAGCGCAGAGAAGATCAACATCGGAGACAACTTCAATTCGAGGTTGGTGATCTAGTTCTGGCACATCTGAGGAAGGAAAGGTTCCCAAGGGGAACATACAATAAGCTGAAAATGAAGAAAATTGGGCCATGTAGAGTCCTAAAGAAATTGGGAGAAAACGCTTATGAAATTGAGTTGTCGGATGAGATCGGAATATCTCTGACATTCAATGTCTCAGACTTATATCCATATAAGGCTGAGGAAGCAGGAGCTGGAAGTGATGAATAGCTAAAGGTCCAGTGGCAGAAGAAGATGTCGATTGCAGAGAAGCCACAGATGGAGCATATACCTGACAAGAGAGTGAGCAAAAAGACCAGGCAGAAGCAATATTTCGAGTATCTGGTCAAATGGAAGAACCACCTAGTGGAAGATGCCAGCTGGGAAAGCGAAGCAGAAATTCAAAAGCATGGATAGACCGTGCAGGAGCTCATGGATAGGAGCCCATGAAAGTTTTCAATCCGAGGAGTATGATGCAGGAGCATCGCCAACTCATCAAGCGATCCAGCACATCAAGCGGGGATCAACTGGATAAACAAAACCAAATTTTGGAAAGTGCTTTGGGATTGTAGCGCAAGTCTTTAATGAAGCCATTTATGGAGGCGCATTGTATATTGTATGGGACCTTGAGCCTTTAATCTCTCGTCCTTTGGTAGATAGGAGGCATTTAATTAAGTTAATGCTGGTAGANTCAAGCGATCCAGCACATCAAGCGGGGATCAACTGGATAAACAAAACCAAATTTTGGAAAGTGCTTTGGGATTGTAGCGCAAGTCTTTAATGAAGCCATTTATGGAGGCGCATTGTATATTGTATGGGACCTTGAGCCTTTAAGCTCTCGTCCTTTGGTAGATAGGAGGCATTTAATTAAGTTAATGCTGGTAGATAGGATTTTAAGTCTAGATTTGATAGTTTAGAGTTCGAGAGGGAAAAAGGATATAGACACCCTCATTGTGCATTGTATTATTATCAACCCAGGAGAAGAGGAGAGCAAGCAGAGAATATTGTATGAAGAACACCCATGTACAAGCATTTGAATTAATAGAATGAAGCTTTGATTCAAGCTCATGGTTTGTGTTGTTTTCTCTGTGTATTGATATTATGCTCATGAATGTTTGCTTTCTTGTTATGCATTCGCTTTGTACATGTTGTGCATGTGATTTCATGTTTCAACTGAAGTCTGAAAGGGAGAGAGAATGAGGTTCAATTGTTTCTCTATCTGAGCCAGGAGATTCCTGCAAAGTGTGCAGTTGAATAAATCCGCAAGGAGTGCGTTGATGGAGGCTTAGGTGGTTTAACTCTTGTTCTCACTCACCCAGAAGTGGAAGTGGGTTGTTGAAGCCATGCAAGGAGTACGCAGGCTGAAGCAGAAGTCTCAGTTGCGAATCTGAGCAAAGGAAATTAAAGACTGTTGTTGCAGGAGTTGCGCAGAGTCGAAGGGATTCAACACTGGAGAGTTGTTGAATGCTTGCCGCGAGGAGCACGTGCAAGTCCCTCTGAACGAATCAGAGTGGAAAAAGATCAGGAGGAATAGACCTTTGAATTCCCTAAAGGCTAAGTGCAGGGAAGTTGTCGTGGGAAGTCGGAGGAAAGCGTCGCAGGTTGGCGAGTGAGAAAACGAGTCTCATGGAGAGACACTTCTTTACTTCGCAGAATCCTCCAGGGGAGAACAGACGGACGAACTCTTTGGAAGAGATTTCATGAAGTTCCGAGAATTGTTGGATCTCCGAGAGGTGTAAGGTATTTACATCCCAGGCGTGGAGAGGAGTCAAAGCTCAGGAGGGGCAGCACCGTTGATCCAAGTCGGTCAGGGCCGTTGGATTGTTCACGAGATCACCTATCAGGACCTCGTGAGGAAAGTGTCCTAATTTTGGCAAAGAGAGTCGCGAGATTGCGAGAAGCAATATCTGGACTACTCCGAGGTTAGTGTGGATCCTCGGGAATTGGCCAGTGGATAGGTGGCACCTCGCATCTCGGGAACTCGTAAGTGGAAGGGTTGAGAAATTGGTGTTAAAAGTCGTGAGGCGTGAGGTCACAAAGCGGCGAAGTGGCGGGGAGGTTGTGAGTCATCCATCTGAGAAGGACACGTGGCGGAGATCTAAGGATCTCGCGAACTCGAGAGCTCGCAAGGTGAGAACCCAAGTATTGGGTATTCAAAGTCACGAGGATGCGAGGCACGAGAAAGAGGATAGTCGTTGGATCAGGATCATGGGAGGACCGTTGGATCCGCACGTGGGATCGTGCATTGGAGCCTCGCGAGAAAAGGCTCGAGAATTTAGCCACGAAAATCGCGAAGGCGCGAGGGAGCGAGGTCGTGAGTTTCGGCACCTCGGACATCGGGAGTCGACGTAGAAGTTATTGACCTCGTGAGAAGAAAAGTCGCGAGGGAGCGAGGTCGCGATAGCGCAGAAGTCCCGATAGAAGTGACGGGTGTGGACGGGTCAAGTCACACATGCGCATCGGAATTTCGGTGCCTCGGATATCGGAGGTTGGAGAACCAAAAGCGTAGTACCCCGAGTAGCGAGGTCGTGAGTAGAAAAATCCCTCGGAGAAAAGTCAGTGAGTTGACTGACCATCGGGTCTCGGGGATCTGAGAACCCAGTGTTCAACCTTTGAACTCGCGAAGTCGCGAGTTTCGATCCTCCGAGAAGTTAAGGAAGGGGATCCCGCAACGAAGAGAATCTGTGGGTAGGAAGATTCTCGATAGGGAATTAGGAGAACCTTTGAGTTCTTCGGGCCAAGAAGAGACAAAGGTCCTGTGTGAGCGGACGTGCCCGCGAGAGTGGTGCGCGTTTGCGTCACCTCCTAGCACGTCTTTGTCTGAAATTCCGCAGAATTCAGAAGTGCACTCCTTGCACTAGCTTACAAAACCCGCAGTGTTTTGTCATGCAACCTCTTGCATGAAGCCACAAGGAACCCAGACCTGAAATCAAAGAACCCAATAGAAAACAACCTCTGTCTATAATCTGTAAATGCACACTAACATACATCTACAACATATCATCATCACACATAAAGACATTCATTCACACATACAGAATAACATGTAGGGAAAACTTCTCTGATTGTATTAATATGAAAGTCTAATTACAGTTTGTTCAAGCTCGGACTGCAACAGAGTCTCGACTCTCTCTTCTCTCCCTCTCTACTTGACTCGACTAACTCTCCAAAACGAGATGCTTAGATCTTTTACATGAGGGGGCTCTTTGAGCTCTTCCCTCCAAGCTACCTACTCTTCATTAATTACATTCAATTACAATGAATGGTTGTCTAGTCCGAATCGGATCTAGATCTTAGCCTTACAACCATTTAAGGTGACCTTTACCTAAAGCCTACTCAAAGGCATGGCTTGGCTCTACCAGCCTTACAATCATTTAATACATTAATTCAAATTCAAAATTTGAAAGTAAGAGGGTTGCACTTCTCTCCTCCCATTGAATGCACACGGTGATGTGCTGGTTGGCTGGCGCGTAGCTGGCTTGGAGCGATGCTTCTGCATCACAATCCATGGAAGGGGATGTTACAAATTGGTAACTCCATGTAAGGGGACATTGCATAAAATCATACATGTAGATAATGTAAGATAATATTCAATAAAAAACATACAACTTATTATTAATCCTTGTAAATTTTGATAAATAATATCAATATAAGAATATTTTATATAAAACATAGGTGAAAATTTAAACAAAAAATTGTCAATATGTAGTCAATTATTATGTAGCCAATTGGAAACAAAATCACCACTAAAAATAACTTTCTTGAATGCAATTATCCTAATAGAATTCAATCTCTATTGTAATCAAGAAGCATAATTATTCTTTCAATTTTTTCTCAACACAAGACACAAAAGCACATAACATAATTCCAACATGAATGTGACATAGGTACAAACATAGGTTTAGAGTGTTGGAAGAGATTTGCTTCCAAAAGGAAAATGAATAAGTAAAGGACATGGATGGAAGAGTACTTGAGGTGGAGGATGACATGGAAACTCCACTAGTTAAAGGAATCATGGCTAAAAAGTCAATAGGTAATTCATCCCATTTTTACACCATCTACGCTCAATCATAAACACAATTTGAGGATATATGTAGTGCTGCATGAAATTAACAATCATGTAACAAGAAATTCATGGATTCATTGTCATATTTTCCCATCAAAGTTAGACATGGAGAAGATGATGTATAAGATATCGACTCATATACTCTATTTCATTTTCCACCCCTTTCTTCCCCTTTTATTTCTTAGTCTTTCCTATGTGCATTTTCTATCTTACTACTTATTTTCAATTTGTCATACAAGAATTTGACATGTCAAACAAAGGAAACAACACAAAAAATGCTATTAAGAACAACATTTATAATTCTCTAATGAGAAATTTTCCTTTCTCTGTGCACTAGAAATCACTACATGGTAATTATATTATTTGCATTGTGGTGCATTCAAACTCAATTGAAACGGTTGAACACATGGGAAATAACAATGTCATTATTTATTTACCTAAATTGATCTAGTATATACAAAGGTTCAAAACCAAGTATTACATATTCATCCTTGAAAATCTAACGTGAATAGGATTAAGCTATTCAAACCATCAATATTAGATGCATATTATAAGTGTAGTTGGGTTAAAAGGTTTTATATCAAATATTGAAGTCTAGAAATTAAATAACCTTTACAATTCAACACCATTTTGCAAAACGATATGTGACAAAAAATAATAAAAAAATCGACAACATAGGTACTCCAATAGATGATGAACATTTTTAGTAAACACTCACACAACTAGATCAAATATCAACACACCAATGTTTTCACATGGTAATATCCCTATGAGGAAGCACCCACGACCCTAGACAACGCAACCACTTGGAGCAATTTATTAATGCAAAAGAAAAATATTACAGAGAGATTTACAAGACAATTTCTCACAATCGATCATCAAAAAATTACCCTCCATGCTCTTTAAACAAAGATCGTGGACCAATTGGGTGTTGAGCCACAAATCAATGTAGTCATTAATATCAAGGAGAATATGATGCTTCAGATCACTCTATGTTGGGAACATATCGTGACTGTCAAATTACCTAACTACAAATGCATACTAAAGAAAATGTTAATTTTCAGAATTCAGTTCTAGACAAATTATTTCCTAGTAAATCATTTTCTATAACATACTCATTAAACAAATTTACTGAATAATAGCATGAATAATTTAAAAAATATATATCTGCAGAAACATTAACAACATAAAGCATAAGATATTTCTGGGTAAATAACCCCAGGAAAAACCCTCATAGGAAAACTAGATCTATAATGATTTTATTAAATAAAAACAGGGCTCCCATTCTGGGATAATGGCCCTTCTGAGGAAATACAAATGATGCGACAAATATCCTACCCCAACTGGATACTATCTCCCTTGTTCCCCACTTAAACCTTTTCTTCGGACCCTACCCCTGCACACTTGAGTGCTCACTCACTCTTTGTGTACCATCACTGTGCCCTTCTCTAACATAGGTTGTATTTTATAACCTTGAGTTTACCCTAAGTCCAAAAGCCTAGATCTCCTAAAGTGATATACGGATGAGATATAATATCACATTCACTTTGGATCTAACAACCAAAACTTAATTTAATTATTAATACCGAATACTTAGGCATTAAATTAAATTAAACTCAGTTTGTTACAAAAGTAAATTCACATTAATAATAACTTTAATAAAGTGAATCTCCTAAAAATCTAATAGGTAATAATGATAAATCTAAAATGTTGACACATACCAACATGAAAGTACTTGTATGATGCTACTCAACACATCAACACTCCCTATTAGAGAGGAAAGTGCTTCCACCACCTGGAGGTGGCTTGTCCTCACTACCAAATCTGATACCATGGCTTCTCTCCAATCCACTTTATTGGATACTCCCTTTTAAACAAAACATGTCCCTCCCATCTGTCCTCACTACCAAATCTGATACCATGGCTTCTCTCCAATCCACTTTATTGGATACTCCCTTTTAAACAAAACATGTCCCTCCCATCTCACTCAGATCCTTATTTGAATACTTTCAATGGCTTCCTATATCCCTGTCCGGGACCTGCTACTCGAACATTGCTGCCCACTTCCCCAACTCTGCTTCTCACTTCCCAGACTTACTTCCCAAAGCTATCCAAGGATACCCAAATTATTTCTGGGCTCTTTGTTCGCTGCCTAAACTTTTCTACATGTTACCTATAGCCTCTGCTGGTTGCTTGAAATTTTCTACTTGTTTCTCAATTGTTTTTGGGGTTGCCCCAGCCCTTTCTAAGCATTTTCTGACTATCTAAACCTACTTCTGAGGGAACCCGATCGCTGCGTAGGATACCTGCTCATTGCCCGGATAATTATAGGGTTTCCCAGTGTGTCTACTAGACCCTTGTGCGCTGTTAGGCCACTCCTGCAATCAACCCTGTGGTGGCTTCCTACTGGATTGTTGACTGATTTGAGCCTTGTTGCAGCCCGTGGCTCCTATCCACATAAACTCCACATCCTCGGCTAATCTAAACGACCCTTAAATATTTTGGTGACTTCACATACCCCACTGTCATCACGATTTTCTCACGATAACTTCTCTTATTGGCAGTTACCGACAGCTAGTATGCACCTACTCCTCTAATGTTGCTCGATCTTCCTACTCATAAAATATGTGCAACTATAGTAATAAAATGATGGATGGTCTGCTCCTGTTTTCATGGTAGGGATTCCAGTTGGTGGTTGCGTCTGCTGCTGGTAGCTGCATCCTAACGACCAATCCTTTGTCGACCCACAACCCAGGCCCCTGCAACCCCACTTCTCTTTATCCCACCAACCCTTGCGCGTAGTTATTCCTCGGTTGCTCCGGTAGATCACACTCTACTGGTGAATCATTCAATCATGCACAAAATAGTATCCAACACTTACTTTGGTATCTCAGGCCACCACTCATTCGTACAGATCTTCAACTCACAACTCGTTCACACAGTTGCTCGATTTACCTCAAATATCAACAGGTCAAATCTCCACGTCGACCTACAAATCGTGTGGTCGTATGGTGTGCATTGGATGCAATCCATATGACGACCATGCACTATACAAATTCTCATTTTTTTATTATTAATTTACCCTTTGCAGTCCTACAAAAAAAAATTCAGTGTCGCTGAATAACCCCGTGCAAATATGGCTTCACCTTTCAGAGTCTCGGCTCTCATAACATGTTAATTTTCAGAACTCAATTCTCGACAAATTATTTCCTAGTAAATCCTTTGTTATAACATATTCATTATGAAAACTTACTAAATAATAGTACGAACGATTTTTAACAATTAAATAAGTGAAATCATTAACACCATAAACCATAACTAGTTGCACAAGATATTTCTGAGTAAATAACTCCTGGAAAAACCTTCGCGGAAAACCATATCTGTGATGATTTTATTAAATAAAATCAGGGGATCCTATACTAGGATAATGTCCCTTATGAGTAAATACAAATGCTGCAACAAATAGCCTATCCCTAATGATTGTTATCTCTCTTGTTTCCCCTTTTCACCCTTTCCTCAACCCCTTCCCTTGCACACCTGTCATTGTGACTCCTCCTCTCATATAGGTTGTATTTTATAATCTTGATTTTACCGTTAGTCCAAAACCATATATCTCCTAAAGTGATCTATGACTAAGATTTAATCTTGTGTTCACTTTGGATCTAACTACTATGACTTAATTTAATTACTAATGCCAAATACTTAGACATTTAATTAAATTAAACTTAGTTTATTAAAAAGTACATTCACTTTAATAATCATTTTAATAAAGTGAATCTCCTAAGGTTCTGAGAGGTAATAATGAATTGTTGACATGTGAAAGTACCTATCGGATGCTACTAAAAACATCAACAGAAACACACTAAAAAACACACTTTTAACTAACGACAAATTAGACCAAGTTGATATTAACCAACTCTTAAGTGTATGAATATCCCAACAAAAATAACTAATGAATATTATATATTTATTTTAATAGGGACAAAAATAATGAAATAATAGATTTTAAGGCCCTCACGCGAAGTTGATGGTCTAAAAACTAAGAACAAGGCACCCAAGAATGTGCTCACTCATGAAGGCACACATTTTCCTTTTCATATAACTTCAAGGTCCTTTAAACTGTCACATAGGATGCCAACTTGATTGTTGGGCCATAATTGCAAGTAATGCACATGCATTTTTAGGAACACATACATGCTAAAAATACACATTTTTTCTCCAGCGTGTATGCATTTCTAAGCACACACACATTATTCTATGTATTGATATAAAAATATACTTATGACCTAGATTTGTTTTCTAAAATATACTACACATTTTGACGAGAAGGATGCATGATTTGAGAAGAAAAAATAGTTCATTTCATTGCCATGAGGATGATGGATGTTTCCATTTTTACCATTTAGTGATTTTTCCATTAATTCGAGGTAGTTTTACATGTCCATTTGTTTTATTTATATTTCTTAAGTTCTTAAAATTATATAAATTAAAAAAAAACTAAAACTTGTATTCTTGTTCATAGCATATGATTATATTTTTTTTGGATCTTGCACATGAATAGAAATTAAACACACCATCACCTATGAAGAAAGACCCAATCCTAACCCCCAACTATAAGGTTTAGATGTAAACACAAAAATAGGCAATGGACTTAAGTCTCCAAAAGACATAATTGTTTGTTCTAGAAACACTAGCAAGCCCTTACACGTTTCACTCACTACATCACTCGAGGCCAATATATAAGGAATGTTATATGATATTTCCAAATATAGAGCCTAGGAAATTTGATTACTATATGATGGGGTTAGATAGAAATTGAGTGAGAGTTTTAAAATTTTCACAACAAGAACTCATTCATCTTATTTATTGACCCTGGAACTGGTTTACACCATCTTGTGACAAAGAAGTGTATTTGCATGGATTCGTGTACATGAAAAATATTTATAGACCATTAGATGGATAGTTGGTTTATGTTTTTTTTGCAAATCCTCTTACAATAATAGGGAGGCGCCACTAAATTTCTTACCAAATTGTGTGCAAATTTTTTTAATATCACCATGTAAACTGCTTTGACATTGGTGAATTCTAGGGGGTAGATCATAAGTATCTACAAAATTGATTAAATACTAGATGTAAACAATTGTCAAATCCTTTCATTGATAGGAAGAGGCCTACCCCCTACCCAATATCTTGTGATTTCAAATAAAACTCATCATACCTATATATTCATTTGCACCCTGACCCATAGTTTACTTTAGCATAGCACATTCATTGATGTATCCTACCAGGAGGGGTTTTTAGAAAATGTGCATCCTAATGATGGAGGGGGAGGGGTTGGATATTTAGGCCATGCAATAGAGTCTAATTAGGCATGGTCACATGTATAAACTAGGCATTATGATCATAGTTTATGTGATCCTCATTTATGCATGAGTTGCATGCATAGTTGTTAGGGGTCGATGAAGGCCCATATACATGATAGTTTCATGGATGAGGTTAGTATGGAATTATCTCTTTGGACCTCATTGAATATGTGTGTGTACAAATGAAAAACTTTATATATAGTTTATTATGCCAATTTTGTAAATATTTAATTATTTTCCACGTGCAGTTGCTATGATCTAATACTACTCTTATGTCAACTCGAAATGCGTCAATGATCGTTTCCATTACTGATACAATAGTGGCAATGGCTTGATCTATTGAAATATCTCACACACAAATATTGTGAAACTATAATTTTATTTAAGTATGGTATTTAATCTTTTTTAGAATTATTTCTATCGCTTTAATAGTATTAACTCTTTGAATGGCATATGGGTTATTTTTTATATGTAAAAAGTTTATTCTCAACCAAAATCCATTATATTTAATGTCAATAATGAATGCTAGAAAGAATCAAATAATAGGTACACCATATTTAATCTCCAAATACGTATTGTGCAATATTGAGACATTTTTTGAATTACTATTCATTTTGTTTCATTCTGGGATTTACAAGTCTTGAACGAAAGAGTTCAAGCTATGAAAATAAGAATCTTATGGGAGGATTTCCTTCATTGCACATTGTTGATTTTTAGAGCCTAAGAAAGATGAAATTGTTTTAATGTATTGGTTTTTGTGATAATATGGTNTTCTCAACCAAAATCCATTATATTTAATGTCAATAATGAATGCTAGAAAGAATCAAATAATAGGTACACCATATTTAATCTCCAAATACGTATTGTGCAATATTGAGACATTTTTTGAATTACTATTCATTTTGTTTCATTCTTGGATTTACAAGTCTTGAACGAAAGAGTTCAAGCTATGAAAATAAGAATCTTATGGGAGGATTTCCTTCATTGCACATTGTTGATTTTTAGAGCCTAAGAAAGATGAAATTGTTTTAATGTATTGGTTTTTGTGATAATATGGTTCACTGATTTTAGCACTAATACAATATATGTTGCATGAAAACAATTAAGTAGTTGCATTTATTTCAATAATATAAGTCAAAATAATAAGATGCATTGATTTCACTAATTGATATAATAATATAATGATTTGGTGCATTTGTTTCAATATTTTGATCATGCTTATTTAGTATTTGCATATTCAACATATTTTTATTATAATGTTAAAATATACCTAATGCATTGATATATACAATGCATTAAAACCAAGAGTTTGTGATATAATGTACATAAAGTTATGAGAAACATATAGAAAGACACACAGATAAAATGGTTATGAAACGATGGAAAAACTAATAGCTAATAGGGATTGAGATTCATCACTATATAATATATCTATTATTTATTATATGCATTTTCTTATTTTATCTTCTTCATCATTGGGCATTATTACTTTATTATTATTCACCTTATTTTCTATTTAATTTTTTAAGTGACATTTTTTATTAACATCACTTTAATTATACTTTAAAATGATCATAAATTTTTGAGTTGTATAGATTTTACTTTTATATAATAAATAATACTATATAGAGTTAATACAAGTCTAAGTGTTTTGAACTTAGATAAGTAATCTTCAATGGAAAGAAAACCATTTGGACTTAAAGTCAGTAACTAATTTTTCAACCGATGAGCTCGAATAATATTGTGTTTACCAAACACAATTTCAATCTTTTCCCAAGCTATATCCGGGCTCTCATTTTTTGACGATGAAACCTTAAATAAGGAGATATGGACATTCTTAGTAGTCCAATGCTTCGTCATTCCTATTAACCCATTTGACATACTTGTCATCATCTATGTGTTCTTGCTCTTTTCCCAATTTATTTTACTATGATCCTTTACTTTTTAATATATCCTCCATATGGGATTTCCATGAGAAGTAGTTAGTGCTAGTACTAAGCAAAAGAGGACTCAGAGAAGCCATATTAAATACAAAAATAATATGGTTTTAAAAAATGAAATGATGGTTTGGGTGGAAAGCTATTGAAAAAATAGGATGTTAAAAAAAATGGCACTAAAAACATGTTTCATATGTGAAATTTATTCCCTACGGTAACCAAAGAGCCATGTGAAAAGTAGAAGTTGGTCCTTGTGGTGATACCCCTCCGAATAACCTAAATTTTACAAATAAGTTTCTTATGAAGTGACCCACTTTTATAGAATAAGCAGAGATCACTTTTACATTGAATTTACTTTATAAATGAAAGTTTCATTCAAAATAAACAACTTAAAATAAAATATTAAAGCTACTGATAGTGATTGACTTTTATAATTTAAGTGAAATACACTATACAATGGATGCATGAACTTAAAAAAAAAAAGACTTGAACTTAAGACCTCTTACATAATAAAACAACTTTTAACCAAGTGAGCTAGTGCAAAACATATTATATTGTTTAGAAGGAGGATTGAGGGTGTTTATTCTTGTTGTTGTGGAAGATGGCCTTGGAGAGCATGCTCATAAAAAACACTTTTCACACAATATTTTTTTTTTTATTCTCGACGACAACAAGGGTTAGATCTCGGTTAACTTACCTAGAAAATGCAAGTTTTCCCTTTATTTCTGATTTACTGAGATCACACAGAGCACGAAACAAAGAGCATAGATAGAGAGGAAAACCCTTTCCCATGTATTTCTGATTTGTTGAGATTACACATGGTGCAGGGAAAATATTATATGTAGATCATAAAGAGTAACAACCCATAAATAACAAACAAAAGACTGAAATAAAAAACTGAAATATTATCTCTGCGAAAATTTAAAAGGGCATATTCATGATTTATATCTTCAGATCTGACTGAAATGTTCATATCTTGGGAAAACATAAACGTTTTCAAGTGAAACGAAAGATGTTCCTAACTAAAACAAGCACTACAAATGAAATGGATATTCCTCTCAGCCCATAAATGTATGAAAATGGTAGAAACCAGAGATGCGACAACACGGCTTCATGATCATGATCTACAATGGGAGAAACTCTTCAAATGTGCTATAATAGCATGTTTGACAACATATGTACTACAACAAAGGACGATCACCTTTAGTAACCAATCACACAACCAGATCGAAGAGAAACTGATCCAGATTATTTTGAGAATGAAATGAAGGTGGAGATATAACAATGAAATACATAGAAATATTGCAAGAAACATAGAGATACAATTATACACAATTTCTATTAATAAACAAAATGTACAGAACTGTAAAAATATAGAGTGAATGAACTCACTAGAACAAAGGTAGCTTATCTCTTAATAGAGATGGGACGACTACGCTCATTCACAAGAATATGTGTTTATCATGAGGCTCAAGAGGCCTTTTCAACATAAAGAATTAATGAGAAAGCCCTAAAAATCCAAAACACTAACGTTAGAGTATGAAATTCCAAATGTTTTATGGGCCTTGATGGGGGTAGTTTATATGTTAATCTACCAAGGGAATAAATTAAATTTCTTTGCTCGATTCCGGGAGGCACAAGCGACCGTTTGGAGAACCGTCTCAGCCGACGAGGTAAGCTATTGATCTTTCAACTTTTCCATGGTTTATTTTTAGTTTTTATAAGCAATTTTTAGGGATTTTTGTCCATTTTAGGGCCACACCATGCACTCAAGCATTCTTGCAGGTGGGCCTTGCGAGACCTGCGAGAATCAAGGATTCTCGCAGGTAGCCTTAAGGGAACTTGCGAGAACCTCGCACTGTGCCCAAGGCTCACCTATGAGAGCCGAGAAATGAATTTTAGAATTGAAATTTGCTCAATAAAAATTATGCCAAAGTTTGAAACAAGTTGCTGACACTTTTCTCATGGCTCTTGTGCAGGTGTTTGATCATCAAAATGTTGGAGTGGAGAGAAAGAGAACATGAGGAGGAGGATTCCAATGTCGGGAATGACCCAGGTACAGTCGCCGCCCTCCGGGACTGTGGGATTTTGAAATTCTTCAGGATTTCAGGCATGAGGGCCCAACTCAGATTGTTGGAATACCTGGTCCATATGTAGGACGTAGACCAACAGTTATTTCACATGGGATTCCATACATTGACCTTAGATATCGAGGATATATATTTCCTAATGGGGTTGTCACGACGTGGGTACCACGCTACTTTGACTGGAGGTAGAGACGACGGGCTCCCCATGAGCGAGTATTGTCGCCGGTATTGTGTCCCCAAGGCAGAGAGGAGCAAGGGTAAGGTTGTTATTTGGGGGGTCCAAGATTTGACCCTTCGGACCATCTTGTTCACTATTACACGGATGGTTGGGAGCGCGACTCCACACATGGCTCTCCAGAGCTACTTTCAATATGCCATAGAGTGCACAGAGCCTCAGATCTTCAACTGGTCGGACGCAGTTCTCCGCAGTATAAAGAGGCAATTGATGAAGTGCAAGAAGGGTGACTTAAATCAGTTTGGGTACGGATCACTTTTGGTATCTTTCTTTCTCGAGAGGGTCCCACTGTTGCGACTACAGGTTGATTGGGGTTTACCAGCTCCAGAGGATCCGAGGATGTTGAGGTGGTGCAACCTCATGGCTCGTCACGTAGTGGGGCCTATAATCAAGTACAATGATGCATTTTTTAAATGGTTACGGCCCCAGATGCTAATGATTGACGATTAAACCTATGCTGGTTTGGAATTTCGAGGAGATATAGATTTGGCCCTGCCTGGGGATGCTCAGTGGGGTGATCTAGGTAAGAAGTATAGATTTTGTTCTTTTTAAATGTTTTTGTAAATTTTATTATATACCATGTTTTTATGTTTGTCCAAGAACTAATCAAAAATATATTTTTGATGACACAGATGTGGGTCCATATCGACCTCCGGGAACGTCTCCTATTCAACGGTGAGGAGAGGTGGCTCCAGTGGTGAGATGGGATGCCGAAGACTACGAGGCAGTGGAGAAGAACTTGGAGGGGTTGACCGTGGACATCCCAGATATTTCCATTGGGGAGATCCCTAGACGTTACCAGCTCCATACTGTGGGCATATCTGAGTCTATCAATTGATTTCTTCATAGGGTGGCCCGAGAATTTGTATGTTATTATGAGCGTCATCCATGATGTTGTTTTGTAGAAGCCATGAGCTTCGTATTTTGATATTTTGGTCCTTGGACAAAAACTTTTTGTAAAAAACTTTTGATCGTTATATACATATATACGGCTTCTACGCTTATTTTGTGTTGTGTTAAACATGTGATGTGTGATTGGTTTATAAATGCCTCAAATGTCTATCTAACACATAGCTAGCTAATGCATCTGCCAATATATTTAGACATCTAGGAATGTGTTGATACTCAATATAATCAAAATAACGTTCCAAGAGGCGAATTTGTAAATATGCCCGTAATAATGTAGGACTTCGAATAGCATAGATGTTACTTAACTTTAGTACTACTAGCTGTGAATCGAGTCGTATAACCAGGTAGTGGATACCAAGCGAAATAGCATCAATCAACAATTCGATGATGGCACTATATTCTACAATATTATTGGTCGCACGACCGAGGCACACACATCGTAGACTGATAAGCTCGTTTGTAGGGGCATAAATTGCCCATGATCTACACGACGCATGGAATGAGCAAGTAAGTCATCGAGATATGGTTTCACAATATGCTTGATATCATGGAAGGCGTAAGACATAGCGCGTTGAAAAGTTGCACCGACATTCTTTAAACCGAATGGAAGTTTCTGGTAGGCGAACATGCCCCAAGGAAAAATAAAGGCAGCCTTTTGTTGGTCCATGGGAACGATATTGATTTGATTATATCTGGAGAAACCATCCATCATAGAGAAGATTTCACTTCCGGCACAATCGTCGACGATCTGGTCAACGAAGGGGGTAGGAAAGTTGTCTTTAGGACAAGCTTTGTTAATGTCCCTATAATCAACTCACACATGGATGGTGCCTTGTTTCTTGTCAATTGAAACAAGATTGGAAACTCAGTCAGTTAGAGCCACAGGGTAAATAAATTCATCTTTAATAAGTTTCTCAACTTCAAGCTTGATGGAGGTTTCTTTACGTGGGTGGATCGGACGAAGTCGTTTCCGGACGAGTTTAGCATCTGGGTATTTCTTAATCTCATGTATCACAATGGTGGGGTCAATACCCAGCATTTCTTCGTAGCTCCAATCGAAGACGTCATGAAATTCTTGGAAAAGAGACTTGTAGGTGATAACTTCATCATGGGAACACGAAGCTCAGATATGCACATTTTCGACAAGTCCATGTTTTATGGATATGTCGAGGGGGATGGTGGGTGAGATATTACTTAATTTCCCTTCGTAGAACACATCGTGTGTCGACTCAGGAACGGTAGAAATGATGACAACAATTGACAGGGTCGAGATCTGTTGGTAACCCTCGATGGTGTGTTGTTCCAGGAAGAGGATGGAACGATGATTTCCATCGTCCCAAGGTGTGTCTTCCATGGACATAACAGACATAAGCATCTCGTCTGTGGGAAAAATAACGTAGAATGGATCTAGAGATAAATCACCAAGAGAGGGGGTAGAAAGGGTTGCTGATTGAATGGCTTGATAAGCGGATTTGACTGGACTCAAAGGAATTTTTTCGCCACAATGAAGATGATCGTCGGGGTTGGGTACCCTCCACAGATCATAAGACTCAGGGGTCTTGTGAACAGAGGTGGAGATCATGTTTATCGAGGCGAAAAATGGGTGTGGAACATCGGGTGGTGGGATGGGGAAAGTTCCCATCAAAGAGGAATCTTTAAGAAGACCCACACCGACGTTCTCATATCCAGGGGGGTTTTGGAAATGAACAGTATGTTGCCGGTACGTGCATCAGAGTGAAAGAAGGCCAATTGGTCAATGGTAACTACTTTTCCTTGATGTGGGAAACACACGACACGGAAAAGAGTCGACACAACTGCACACATGGAATCAATCCAGCTACGACTAAGTAGAAGGTTGTAATCGAGAGGAGCGTCAAAGACCTCTACTTAGACTTGGACCATTTCTCCTTCTAATGTAATAGGCAATGAGGGGAGGACAATGTAAGGCTTAAAACGAGAGCCATTGAAGGCTTTGAGCGTGTTGTGGGATTCATTCAAAGGAGGAGAGTCGATGGATTTCTAGCAGGTAATAGACATGACACACGTCGAGGCACCCTCATCGATAACTGTTCTACAAATGTTTTTGTCGGAGACAATAACTTGTATTTGGAATGCGAGTCGATGGGGTAACCTTGGAATGTGATCTTCCAACTCAAAAATTATTAAATTCGTATCCATAGGGTCGATTCCACCAATAGCTTTCAACAGTGCCTTCCATTGTATAGGATAAATCTGAAGGACTTCGAGGGATGACATCGTGGACGGTGCTTGGGCCAGAACTTCGACAATGTTGTAGTTCTGGGCAGCATAGGCATGAGGATTGAAAGCCGATTTTCGAATGACACCCTTTGGGGGAGGGAGAAGAACTGTATCTAGGCTCGGTCGTTCGAGATGAAGAGGAACATTGGTAGGTGGAGTCATGGGATATGGTTGGACCGACAAAGGCGGTATCACATCAACCTTCTCTTTGGAGGAAGAATAATCTTTGGCTCGAGTGGTAAGTGTGATGTCATTCTTCGTTGAATCACTGGTACACATTAATACATAGGATGTATTGGAGGGGGAAGGTTGGTCATGAATGACCAATTGGTCCTGTTGTTGAGAGGGGAAGGGTTGTGACAATACGGTCGGAGTGGGGGGTTTTGTGGTCCCTTGAAGGAACTTAGTAACCTCGGCTCGTCGTGGACAATCCTTCGTGTAGTGATCATCACCACAGATAAGACAAGGGTACCAGGGTTTGCGCTTATCCCTATCGTCAACAGGTGGTGTTTTGGTTTTCTCAGTTTGTGGATTATTTTTATCCTCCTTGGTCTTACCCTTTCCTATTTTGGATTTATTTTTTCCGGCGGGGGTAGATTGAACATAATTTACCTCAGAAGTCTTGTCGGTGGGAGGGGTAGGAGACAGAGCATTTTGAACATTAGAATAAATGGATTTGTGTTTGTTGCCAGAGGTTTGGACGGAATGAGGTTGGGCATGGAAGGTGACAATCACACCATCAGTTGCATGAGAAGCAGTAGGATTGGTTAAATTAGTAGAAGTAGAAGGACGAGGTGCATCAGGGAGCAAGTCGTAAAGAGTACCCATTTGTGAGTAAATGAGGTCTAGGTATTAGGCACGACTGATTGTTTATTCTTTTGTGACAACTCCGCCCATGGATATGTCACGAGCGATGTCATTCATGAATGATTTCGTGAACCACTCTGCCAACAACTAATCTAGAAGTTCAAGTTTGATGAGACGTCGTCTCCATCGCCACTCATGGATGTGATCAAATATATGAGCGGATTTAGTTTGTTTGAAAGAACTTAAGATCTCGGCTCCCATTTCATAGCTGATTGGTAACTGGTAGTGGGTGAGGAAAGCCATAGTGAGGGTGTTGATGTCGGTGAAGAAGCCTCATGGTAATTATATATACCACTTCGCGGTGGAACCTATGAGGGTTCACTGAAAAATGCGTAAGCAAATAGAGTCATCCATCAAGGAGTTGGATGAGCACCAAAGGTGAAAAGTCATTACGTGATTGTTTGGGTCCTCTCCTGGTTTACCATCGAATTTAGGGATATCAGATGGTAGTTTGTCCGGTATGGTGGGCCATTAAGGAGAGTGACAGATCAAATCATTTAAAATCCTAGACAGATCAGGTAGGTCCAACGTGGCTAATAAGGGTAACTGTTTGTTCACATGCAGGTACTGGTGACTTTAGGGAGGGAGTCCCATCGATAGACCAGTGGGACCATAAGCAGTTTGCATATATTGCGAAGATCTGGGCAGGTTCGGTTGTTGGTGTGGAGGAAATTAATTCATAGGGTTGTACCCTTTAACAGGGGCATGGGGTTGAGCGTTAGAGCCCCAAACAGGATTAGACGTGCCTGGGTATGGTTGGCCTGTGCTAGGGGGGATGACGGAGCTAGCTTGAGCCTGTTGCCCCCCAGTCGAGAAAGGATTATGTTGAGCAAGATAATTCCAATACTGGGCCAAGGACGAAGGTATGTTTTTTCCATAAGGTGGGGTTGGTGGGGGTTTCCCTCCAATCGGGGGTTGAGTCCCAATTGGGATTTGTCCTGCAAAAGGGGATTGGGTTTGGCCTCCTTGGTGAAATTGTCCACCAACAAGAATCCGGTAATTAGGTGTGAACAACAAAATGGTGCCACTAGGATCAGTGCCTCCGACAGAGGATGAAAGAGGTCCTCTGAAAGGGGGTGGAGGAAGTGTTGGAATGAAACTGGGAGGAGGGTGCCCAGAAGGAGTGGAACCACTAGGAGTCCTGGATGTTATCTATGCAGGAGCGAGAATAGAATCATTCAACGCATGATATCTGGGTGGAAGGGTTGGAGTGAATCTGGGCGAAAGCGATGTTGAAATGGGGGATTGGCTAGCCGTTGTAAGCCCGATGTGTGGACTCATATTATCTGGGACCATTGTATAATGGACTGTTTGTAGAGGGATAGTCAAGATGTGGCTAGCTGGTGGAGCTTCTATACTAGGAAATTAATAAGCAGTAGTAAAAGGTACTGCATCTGGATCAGATGTTTCGGGCAGCTCAGGTGAGACAGTGATATCAACGCCTGCTCCTAAGCCAAAGAGATCTCGTCTAAAAATGCCAGTAATCCAAAAATGATATTGACCCTCAGGTCCTAAGAAAGGTCCAATTGGTGATGCATAAGATTGAACAACTAAGTCTCCGGAAGAATTCACTCTCAAAATACGTCTCTCGGAGTCAGGATGAAGTCGAAAGTCCTCTTGAGAATTGGAAATTCGAAACCATTCTAGAGAGTTAGTTCTTTCCACTTGTGGAGTGGTGACGTCTTGGACTTCACTCTGTTGAGGATATCCCTCCGGTGAGTTGGTAGGAAAGGGTTGAGAACCTTCCAGATTTTCTGGGGGTAAGCCTTGCATTCTACATGAACGGCATGGAGGGTCAATTGTGATCAAGTTAGAATATTACAAAAGAAATTATGTGGTCAACTTGGGTAAACAAACAACATGCGCTAGTAAAATATAGGAAGCAAAACCAAACAAACAAGACCTTCTAATTTCGAAGTCACTAGTTGGTGATGAAATCCAACGTCGCAATGACGAGACAAGAATGGGTTGGGCGAGGGTGGAAAAGTTACGTTGACAAACTGCTTAACGGACTTACACCCTGGTGCAAGCTCCCACACATAATCATGGGTATACCCTCCAAGGAACCCGAGTGAGTCTAGCCAACGTTGATTCTAGGTACTGTGAAGACTTTCCCCTTCACATTCACCTTGTGTAAGACCCTAAAAAGATAGGCTACTAAGGTTACCACCAACAACAATAATTCCTAGGGGAACAATCGACAGTCCGATCCACACACAAGGGCAGGGTATCTAGCCCGAAATCATCTTGAGAGGCTTCCACTCATCATTGTGGGTATACCTTCAAGTGACCCCCGTAATACGTGCAATCTATACGCCGATATCAACAAAGCAGGGTGATTAACTCTGTCAATCTTGATGCGTCCTCAGGTTTGACCCTTGTGTGAGAAGGGCTTCCCAGGACAAAATGTTGCAAATGGAATTTGACATTCCCTATCACAAGATACTATTGTGTGTTTTGTGCTTTGGAGAGTGTGTCTCACTGCCTATTCCAAAGCTCTAGCTAGTGTTGGTGTAAAAGAGCCCTAGAAAAGTTACTAGTAGAATTGTAAAGTTGTGCAATATATTTAAAGGTTGTTGTTACTCAAGAGGAGACGAAGATGAAACTGATGGTGTGTGAGACTCTGACCCAACAATGTGTAAGTAGGAATGAAAGATACAATTTTTTGTTCGATGAATCCTATTTACAGGAGGGAAAGAGGAGTTTTATGGGACAACATGAACTACGATGTACAATCTTCTTTAAAATGTAATATCAAACAATCATGAACAATGCAAATTCTCTATTCGTGCTTTTTCAATACTTAAATGTAAAAAATTGCTTAAAAAAAAGAAAATGTCTTTAATTTTTATTAGAAACCAAGCAACAGAGATCGAACTAAGAAAAAAGTAAGCAACCAACGAAAAAAGGAATACATAGCAAACACCCCAAATTGATCTTTCAATGAAGACAAAAATAACAAACTCACAAAACTAGTCTCTTCAAATGCACATGGGTAACAATTTTCCAAGTAATAAGCAATCGAAAAAGACAATTAATCTCAACTTTTAAACCAATCACAGGCTCCTGACCAGACAAGCACTTGGATTCTAGGATTGAAGATTATACCCTTGTTAAGAAAAAGGTCAAGAGGTAAAAATCGAGAAAAAATGAACCAGAAGATCTTTCGATTTTCGAAAAATAATCATTCATGAGATTTGAAGTCAAGAAACATTCAATCACTGGCCAGAGAAGTTCTTCCTAGACACACAAACAAATCTGGGCATCTGAGGACACAAAAGACTTAATCCAACAATTTTTCAAGTGGGTTCATAGGTTGGCAGTCGGTTACAGTGCGAGAATCAAGGATTCTCGCAGGTTAAACACAAGCTGACTATGAGAAGTTCGCACTGGACTGAACACCAGGGTGTGAACTCAAGTGATTCTCGCGAGCTACAAAAGGGTGCAGTGCGAGAAGGTCTGTAAACAAGAAAAAATTGGAAAAAGGACAAAATTTCTGAGGGAACTTCTGGACCCAGGGAGTCAGTGAAGATCTCCTCAAGACTCAGAGATTGATGGAAATGAAAAATGGTGGGTTGAAAGAAAATGGCCAAGAAAAAACCACTAAAAACCACGAAAAATGGGTATGATCCGCAGTGGAGTCACCAATTTTGTTATCGAATAAATCGGTAGGTGCAGACACTAACAAATCTCCCTAGATCCACCTGGATCTAGAAAAAAACAAGACATGACACTACTCTTTCCCTAAGTTGTAATCATTGAATCCACTAATAGGGAGGAACAAGTGACATACCTTTAGATCGCTTCCTTAGGTCTCTGTTGTTCCCGCTTCGCTCCAGTGCTCTCGTGCAATCAAGTCCAAGACAACACAAACCAACCAAAGTAAATATAACAAAGTATATTCAATGTCAACCTATGCATATGATCAAGGAGTTGTGCGGTAAAATAAGAGTGATTTTATGGGAAAGGGACATGTCGTTGTATCATATTAAATGAAAGTAGAAGATTACAACCTGATCGCCTTGATGTCGCAAGCTTCCTTTTAGTGACCCTTGGTTCCAACACACACACTTGCTCTACATTTTCATGAAGAAGATCTAACACAACTTGATAGGCCTAATGGGGTCTTCAAGCTTCTATCCAAGCAGAGCTCCTCACACAATTCTTTCACCAATTCTTCATTCAATCTTGCTTAACTTTTTCCATGAGAAACCTTTCAATATATAGGAGAAGGAGAGATGGTTAAATGGATGAGTATTATCCCACCAAATCTGAGAAGTCAATAGAATACCAACCATACGAATGCCAACTCATTTTCTAGAAGATTCCCTTCTAGAACCTTCGTGACCTCTTCTCTTTTCCAAGCTTAAAAACAGGTTCGCACCCTACCTATAGAGCAGCCTGCGAAAAGTTCACACCCTAAGTGTGGGTGGCCTACAAGAACTAAGCATTCTCGCACCCTAGTACATAGGCAGCCTGGGAACTCACTTCAAAAAATGTGTTTTTGGAAGAAGACAGCAGTCATTTTTCTCAGGCAAAAAGTCCTTGTTGGGAGCCTGAATACATCATTGTAGAGACATCACCAGAGTGACCAAATCCATGTGTAACACAAGAGGATATCAACATGATGTCTATTAGTAAATTCAATGATGCTTATCAATCATCCTTTAAAGCTTAATAAACATTGGCCAGGAAACAAAGCCAACGAAATAGAGGAGGAAATTCAAGAAGAGGTAAGGGAACCAACAGAGAGAAGTTCCAGAAGTCGAAGCATGAAGCTAGAAAACAACATAGTCACCCTGAGAAAGGTGGAAGTTATAAGGAAGGAAAACATGGAGGAAGAAGCTCTTTTTCCAGAGGAAGAGGAAGAGCCAGAGGAGGTGAAGTCAGATGTTATACCTATGGAAAATCAGGGCACAAGTCTTGGGAGTGTCCCGAGAGAAAGAAAGAAGGAGGAGGCGAAGCACACATTGTTGAAGCACATAAGCATGTGGAAGAAGAAGCAACAAAAGGAGGAAAGAACCTCATGATGAGGAAAATTATTCTTAAACCAGAGAAGGATGTAGAGGAACCATTTCAGCGAACAAGTCTGTTCAGAACTGCTTGCAAGACGAAAGACAGAGTTTGCAAGGTGATCTTAGATAGTGGGAGCACTAACAATATAGTATCCATAGAGATGGTGGAGAAACTAGAGCTAAAGACAATTGTACATACAAACCCATACAAGGTATCATGGTTGCAGAAAGGACATCAAGTAATGGTAATTCAACAATGCCAATTTGAATTTAAAATAGGAGGTTATAGGGATGAAATATTATGTGATGTAATTCCTATGGATGTCTATCATATTTTATTGGGGAGACCATGGCAGTTTGACAGAAAAGTTATACGTGATGGAAGAAAGAATACCTATACCCTAGAAAAGAATGGTAGGACACATATGTTGTTACCCATAGAAGACAAAGAGAAAAAGAGGGAAGTTATTTCAAGTATACTTCTAATGAGTGGGAATGAACTCTTGAATGAAGTCAAGAAAGAGAAAGAAGTAAAATTTGTTGTAGTAAGGAATCCTAGAGTTATCCTTACAAATACTTATGTGGAATATTTTCCTGAAGAAATCCAGGAACTATTAGAAAACTTTGTTGACATAGTAGTGGATGAGTTACCTCACTCATTTCCACCCATTAGGAGTATAATCCATCATATTGACCTTATTCCAGAAGGTAGCTTACCAAACAAAGCAGATTATAGGTTGACACCTAGAGAGAATGAGGAAGTCAAAAATCAAGTCCATGAGTTGTTGGATAAATGTTTAGTCAGGGAAAGTCTAATCCCATGCGCAGTACCAACTTTGTTAATTCCAAATAAGGATGGAGGATG
Source organism: Picea sitchensis (assembly GCA_010110895.2). Classification (NCBI taxonomy): domain Eukaryota; kingdom Viridiplantae; phylum Streptophyta; class Pinopsida; order Pinales; family Pinaceae; genus Picea; species Picea sitchensis. The sequence continues at coordinate 56,885 of SNQJ01S0013202.1, read as the reverse complement.
GAGAATGTGTACAGATTCCAGAGCCATCAACAAGATAACCATTAGGTATAAATTCCCTTTACCGAGGATGGATGATTTGATGGATTGTTTGAGTGGATCAAGCTATTTTTCCATGATAGACTTGAATAGTGGATATCATCAAATAAGAATTAGAGAGGGAGATGAATGGAAAATGACATTCAAGACAAATGAAGGATTTTTTGAATGGTTGGCCATGCCATTTGGGTTGACAAATGCACCAAGCACATTTATGAGATTAATGAATGAAGTATTGAAATACTTCATAGGAAAATTTGTCATAGTATATATGGATGACATATTAATCTTTAGTAAGACAGAGAGAGAACACTTAAGACATTTGACGTCAGTGATGGAAAAGTTGCAGCAATAAAAATTGTTGATAAATCTGAAGAAAATCTCTTTTATGAAGACATAACTCATATACTTGGGTTTTGTGATATATTCACATGAATTGAAGATGGATCTAGAAAAGGTGAAAGAAATCAGAGAATATCCATTGCCATGAAACATATTTGAGGTAAGAAGTTTTCATGGGTTAGCAAGCTTTTATAGAAAGTTTATCAGAAATTTCAGTGGTATATGTGCACCCATGCTGGACACTGTGAAGAAGAAACACAAGTCTTTTAAATGGATAGAGGAGGCTAAAAAAAATTTCAAAGTCTTGAAGGAAAAGATCACAGAACAACCAATTATGGTCTTACCATATTTTGGAAAAACATTTCAAGTGAGATGTGATGCAAGTGGATTAGCTATTGGAGAAGTCTTGAGTCAGGATAATAGGCCATTTTCTTATTTCAGTGAGAAATTGAATGACACCAAGAAGAAGTATTCCACATATGACAAATAATTTTATGCAGTGATTCAAGCTTTGCAGAAGTGGAGGCACTATCTAATTCCTAAAGAATTTGTCTTGTACAATGATAATCAAGATTTACAATTTATTACTGGGCAAGAAAAGTTGAATCAGAGACATGCTAAATGGGTAGAATTTATGCGAAATTTTACTTGTGTTATTAAACATATTGTTGGAACTGCTAACAAAGTTGCAAATGCTTTGAGCTGAAGGAGTTTGATTGTATAGGAATTCCAAGTCGAGACCTTAGGGTTTGAACACCTCAAGGAAATGTATCGCGAAGATCCAGATTTCAAGGAAGCTTATTAGGCATGCAAGAATCCTTTGTTAGGAGATAGAATCCCATGGACTGAATATTTGATCCAGGATGGATTATTATTCAAGGGAATCCAACTATGCATACCAAAATTCTCAATGAGAGATAACCTGTTGAAAGAGAAACACAGTGGAGGTTTAGCTGGACATTTTGGTCATCATAAGACATTTGCACAGCTAAGTAATTCATATTATTGGTCGAGCAAGAGGGAATATGTCAAAAAATTTGTGAACAAATGCATAATTTGTCAGTATGCAAAAGAAAGACAACATAACACTCGTTTGTAGTAGCCATTACCAATTCCAGAAAGGTCGTGGGATGCAATCAGTATGGATTCTTTTTGGGGATTACCTAGAACTCAAAAAGGGAGAGATTAAATATTTGTTGTGGTGGACCAATTTTCAAAAATGGCACATTCCATACCATGACAGAAAACAAATGATGTTACACACATAGCCAATTTGTTTTTCAGAGAAGTGGTGAGACTACATGGATTGCCTAGGAGCATAGTCTGAGACAGGGACACCAAATTTGTAGGACACTTTTGAAGGACTCTATGGAAGAGGTTGGGGACAAACTTATTCTTTAGTTCAACATATCACCCTCAGACAGATGGACAGACTGAAGTAGTAAACAGGAGCCTGGGGAACTTGTTAAGGAGTTTAGTCACTGAGCAAGGTCATCAATGGGATCAGATTCTGGCACAAGCGTAATTTGCATTCAACAATTCATTGAACATGAGCACATGGAAAAGTCCATTTGTAAGTGTGTATACTAAAATAAGCTTTAATGTATACCAGAATACGAAGAACTAGATGCTTTGATGATGATGTGAAGATTTGTTGAATACGAGAGTGGTGATTCAATCTTGTTGTTGTCTAGAACCAATGTTCAATGTAATATTCATGTTCTTGGTTCACTTCCTCATTTATACCACTATGCATATGTCCCTCTATCATGCCACGCAGATCATCTTCTTTCAGATGGTTTGTCTCCTGGATGCATACTAGATCTGACGATATGCATGTCAAGAACTCCTCGATCTCAAGTTCTAATGGTGGCTCTCCATCAAATGTGGTCCATGATTCTTTAGTCTCTCTTATAGGTTGGAAAGAGTGATTACAAAAGGATTTTAGTTCTTGTGGATGTATCTCATGGAACTCTTCTTCTTCTATCACTTTCAGAGAGGCAGATAGGTTCTTGACTATTGTCAAGATTTTCTCTTCCTGAGAGACAGAGATCCCAACTGCTGCTAGGATTTGAGAGAGTTCTGTTAAACTCTTGATCATCTTTGACTTCTCATTTTTGGTTGACGGGTCCTATTTCACACATGGATTAGTATAGAAGGGGGTTCTTACAGTACCCAAAAACTTTTTAAAAACCCTAATGAAAT
>SNQJ01S0013202.1:31621-42683 GCA_010110895.2 Picea sitchensis | reverse complement strand
AGCTTCTTCGGGCCGAACTGGAAAGCATCAAAGCTACTACTGCCAAGAATAAGTGGGAAATGTTGGCAATTGAAATGCAGGACATTAAAGACGACTTGTCTGATGAACTCCAAGCGGGTCTGAAAGATGCAGCAAATCTGATGTGTAATCTTGGGAAAAGGTTGGCTGCACTAGAACTCCAGGTGGAAGGGCTCACCACTGCCCTCGGCAAGATTTCTGATGCCACGGCTGAAGCCTCCTCCAAGAAAGACTGTTAACCTCGATCCAGGTCCGCTCATTCCAGAACGGTATGAAGGTTCAAAAGCCAGTATGTTGGTTAAATCTTAGCAGAGATAGTCTATACGGCATGTAATAGTCTCAAGAATGTTTTGGTTTGCTTGTAAGTCCAGGTCCCTCGAGCAATAGCTCTTATTTTGAATATGTAAGGGTTGGCAGCCCACTCTGCTTTTTTCAATAAAAATCCTCATAACCGATCTTGTTAAAAAAAAAAAGAAGAATAAATATCTTAAGTTTTTTTAGTTTTTGATGTTAGATCACCAATATTATCTTCATCTCATTTCATTTTTTTTTTTGAAAAGAAACATGAAAATATGTTGCATTTATTTAAAACTAGGTTAACTAACATGCAACTTTTACTTATCCTATCTAAGAACATGAAATTAAATTTCACGTGTAAGAATATTTCCAATGTAACCATGTGCGTAACAGGTGTAGAAATATATTCATACTCGGGTTTGAAAGATAAGCTTTAATGTATACTAGAATACGAAGAACCAGCTGCTCTGATGATGATGTAAAGAGTTGTTGAAGAAGAGAGTGGTGCTTCAATCTTGTTGTTGTCTAGAACCAATGTTCAATGTAATCTTCATGTTCTTGGTTCACTTCCTCATTTATACAACTCTGCATGTCTCCCTCTATCATGCCACGCAAATCATCTTCTTCTGGATGGTTTGTCTCCTAGATGCATACTGGATCTGGAGATATGCATGTCAAGAACTCCTCGATCTCAAGTTCTAATGGTGGCTCTCCATCGAATGTGGTCCATGATTCTTTAGTCTCTCCTATAGGTTGGAAAAAGTGATTACAAAAGGCTTTTAGATCTTCTTGTGGATGTAGCTCATGGAACTCTTCTTCTTCTATCAATTTTGGAGAGGCAGATAGGTTCTTGACTATTGTCAAGATTTGCTCTTCCTGAGAGGGAGAGATCCCAACTGTTGCTAGGATTTGAGAGAGTTATGTTAAAATCTTGATCATCTTTGAGTTCTCGTTGCTGGCTGATGGGTCATGTTTCACACATGGATTAGTGTAGAGGGGGGTTCTTACAGTGCCCAAAAACATTTTAAAAACCCTAAAGAAATAAAAAGAAGCGAACTAAAAAAATAATGCAAGCAAACCAATTATATACTCGAAGTGCCACCATGATACTAGGACCATGTTGTCAACAAGTTATCTGTTCACACAAGTTAGCTTCTCTTCTCATATATATATATATATGGCTAATGCTAATAAAACACAAATTCTAATTACTGAAAGGAAGAGGACAACCTAACTTTGGAGTAACCCCACTAAAGTGGATGCATGGGCTCTTCCCTCACTTCTTACCATCTTCTATCCGCCCTTAGGTCGTCCTTAAAAGCACACCACACTTGCATGAAAATAGACACGCTTGCATGAAAAGAAACACACTTGCATGAAAGGAACACTCAAGGATTTGGAGAAATAAAAGCAACCTACTTGTGCTCTAATCCCTTTAGCACCTCCCCGACAACGGCGCCAAAATTTTGGCGCTAAATATATGCACTATTAATTCCCACATTTAATTACCAACCGAGGCTCGTAAGCTTCGAGGCACAGGCGCAGGAAATGCAAGGTCAAAGCCTAGTCTAGCCTAATCTAAACCTAACAAAACAATCTTCAAACCCACACTACAGGGAATTAACACTAAGGATTCATCACTAGGACACAAGAATAACTTAGTGCTATAAAGGCTTAGATCACGGACTTTCAGGCACTCAGGGTGATGTTCATGTGATTAATATTGAGTAACATACTTAAGTTTTTTTGTCCTTCAATGATTATTTCCTATAGCGGATCCACACTTAAATGCAATAAAACAAACAAGCAAACGGAAATGAAATTCACGATAGAAACTAACACCTTAGGAAAAATTCCAATGACGAAAGGCCATATCTCACGAGTTAGACCTCTAATCTATCTGTTGGTGTTTGAAGCTATAAGAAATTCAAAATCATTCAACGCTAATCAACATTAAATATTTCCTACTTATTTCAAAACATTTATATTCTAGAGAAATAAGAACAATCAAATCAGGTGTTGTGGGTGCAAGTGACAAACCAAGTTTAGAAAAAAAGGATGCCTAACAAAGAAATATACAAAATCTATATCCACACCAAAAAAACAAATGGTACAAAACAACGCAAACTAAAATCAGAAACCAATGCAGAAACAGAGTTAAGTACAAAGCCAAAATAATTGCAAAAGAAAAGTAACATTACAAGGAAAAATATGGAAGAGAAACTCTAAAAATCTAAGGAAGTTTTCAACTCGGAAATCGTGCTTCAAGTGAAATGCGTTAATCACATGCCCTGCTTATTAATCTAGTTACCATTCAATACAGAACAAATCTGCAATTCTAAGAGTATGATATTCAATTCTAAATGTTTTATGCACCTCACACAGATTTGTATTCACTGTTGTCCCAAATTTCTTTAGAATGTCAGGGTTATTAAGATCCTATGCTCTGTTTATCAAATGGTTTATATCAGAAATCCTCAAGCAGCGATATGAATCAATGCACTTTGTATTTATTGTATTTTTTAAACGAACACATCACACTTGAAAATCATTAAGCCCACCCTATCATACGAATTTCTAAATGCATACAATCAAAGGGTAAGATCTCTAAGTTTTAGTTTTCGAATCAAGTGTAAAAATCACAATCGAAATGTAATAAATTGAAAGAAAATAATAAATCAAATATGTATGAAGATAAATAACCTCAACAAAACTCCTTTATGTAGCAAATGAGAATATAAAATGTTGATCTAAAGACTGCCAAAAAATGTAAATCTAGTATTCTACCTTATCTATAAAACAACACAACACATACCAAAGAATTGGGGGCCTTCCAAACCTGGCCTGTGTTGTGGAAGAAGTCTACAGTACTAAGGACTGATCAACACCATCTACAAGAACAACAACTCCTTTTTATTAGCTAAAAACTCCAAGGAATTACAAGCACTCCTCTATATGTTCAATCTTCTTCACAACAATGAATAGATCTCCTCCATTACAAAATGATAATAGCTACCTATAAACCTTTTAACACTCTTATTTATACATAAAAATCATTGAAGAGAGGATGGGACCGAATCCCAAATCTCTGATTTCAAAATTTACATTTTTAGGAAAAATCTTCAAAAATCTGGGTTTTATTGCAATTTGGGCAGATTCGAGTTAGTCCCCCGCCCATATATTCCAAACCAATTATAATTTTGAAAAACTGCCCACGCATTACTCAATTTTCCATATTCTACACAAAACCCATTCTGTAGAATTTCTAGATCTGATTCCATCTGCATGGAAATCGAGGCGCAAGTTGGCAGTTTGAGATTTTCACTAATTTTAGCATAATCATTCCCCGTGAGCCAGAGGTCCACACGTGTGAGCTGGGTGAATTGTTTTTCAAGTGTCCACATGTAAACGTGGCTCTGGACAAAACCCATGTACCCAATTTTCCTCTATAAACTTTCCAAAATTTCAAATTATTTCTAGTACCAGATTGTTGTTGATGTTGGTATTAGATGACCTGGAGCATTTTGGTACCGGATGGTTTCTGGAGCACACTAGTATTGGATGTGTTGAATTATGAGTATCGAATGATATGGAGTGTGAGTATCGGATGACATGGACTNAGGACTTTGGATGGCACATGACACTAATTCGAAAGTGTACCTACCTAGTTAAATATATGTCCTTTGGTATCCTTACTTTGACCACATTTAATGTTGAGCCATAAAAATAGGCAATGGATCGTTAGTTTTCAACTTTAGTATATTTGATTAACTCTTCCCTATGATATCAAAGTGGCATGTTCTTTTTCCCAACTTAGGTTGAATCTCTAAGAGTGATTTTGATGTAGTTTGTTTATTTTTCTTTCGATATTTCTGGGTCTTATATTATTTGGTTTCCCAGAAAGTAAGCCTTGCAGTTTGACATTTAGTTTGTTGACTATATGAAGCCTTGCAGTTTGAAATTTTTCCAACTCTCACTTTTTTATTCATTCAGGGATCAAAAATATCTTATCGGGGAGTCTTCATGCAAGATATGCCAAGAGAGTTGCATCACCTCAATAAATGGTCAGTGCAATTTTTTGTGTTTTCCTAAGGTTATTTTTATGTAGTATTATTTTTCACAAGTGACTTTTCTACTTTTGAGCCCTTACTGAACATAATATCCTCTCTTGGATTAATTGGAATTGACAGCATTGAGCGATCCCATTGACATGTAAGCTTTCTGAACCATATATTTTAGTGTTTGGGTTTTGGCACATGCCTTTTTTTAGTAGTGTAGTTAGATCAGCTGAATAGTTGATATTTATAGAGGTTTGAATTATTGAACAAAGGTCGTCCTTATTGAATTGAAGGAGAGGGATTTAATATGCAATGGAGTAATAAATAGCTCTATGGATGACTTAGCCATTTATATTTCTGAAAATGTTTGTAGGTATTCCGAATGGATTGATAAATGTGAGCGTGTAAATAATTCTGGCTAAATGGATTCATTTGTAGACTTATATAACATATCACGTATATCTTGAATATAGTAATTCGATATATGGATGTTTCTTTTCCTGAGATTCTATCTGATATCCATGAGAGCATCTGCAATTTGGATTTGCACCTTCCTCATAATGTGCAATACAGGAAGCCATTTGAACAAATTCACAATATTCTGCTTTGGCCTATCATGTTCTTGGACCATGTTTGAAAAATAACTGTGATGTTCAGTCACTTAATATATCTACTACACAGATTAACTATTTATATGACAATTAACATTGGTTGTTATTTGAAACTAGATGGATTAGTTGTGTATATAATAATAACATTGGTTGTTATTTGAAACTAAACTTGGAATATATATGTGTTGTATATCTGCAAGCTAAATCTAATATAGTTGTTGAAGTATTTAAATTTGTATTTTTTTGCCCCTTGTTCTGACCAATTATTGGGATATTGAATTTTACATGGTTTAACATTTTCAAATGTCTTGGCATGAGAGATTATGAGCTTTATATCTGGAATCCAAATCTGTTATGGTTGTTTCGAATTGCTACAATTTACATTCTATGAATTTTCTCTTCTGATCAATGTATATATACAAAACACTTGCATGCTATGTGTGAAKTTGTTGTTCTAGCCAAAGGATACAAAGCAATACCTGCAATGACTTCAAGTTGTATTATTGATGATATAATTGTCTGCTAACTGCCAAACAAATTGTTAGAGGTTTCAGTGAAGGCTCTGGAATTTTTGTTGCTCAACTATCTCATTGGTATATAAGATCTTGTATTGGATGGAACTTGTTTCGATGTACCCAAGAAAGTACAATGTTATTTTGATCCTTTATAAAAACAGAGACTTACTCTCTAGTATATTTTTGCAGTCTTATTATGCATGATTTCACTTGAGCTTTTGGACTTTAGCTCAACAATTGCGAGTTAGTCTGATAACACACCCGAGACATATACTAGTGATCCTAAACCTCATTAGACAAGTGATCCAGATGGATATCGGTGGCCACCCACCTTTTCCAACTGGCTCAAAACAGTTTTCTGACATTTTTGACGATTTACTATTTTTAGCAGTTTTTACTTCCAGGGCCATTTTGAGGGCCTAAATGAAGGTTTTTCGGCATCGAGCTCCTCAATGATAGTCGAAGGAATTATTGAGCCCCCAAAATGAATCTCCTCGATGATACCTTTACAATGGGCTATCACACGCCTAAAACAGAGATCGTATGCAAAAATTACGACCCCGGGAAGTTGATGTACTAGCTTACCCAAACGGGGCCCACATGACTTTTGGCGTTTCATCTCCTAGGGTTAGGTTTTTGGATGTATAGGGTTTTTGGCATTCTTTCTTATTGTAAAAAGGCCTTCAAAGCCTCATTGTAACCTTCTTCTTGCGAATGCACGCTGCCATCACATCTCTTCTCAGAGATAAGCCACCACCATTCCAACATGCTTGTTTCTGCTGCATTTTACAGTTTCATCTTATTTCGTTATTGAATAGAAAACCAGTTTTACTGTATCTCTGTTATTTTGTGTTAAGCACTTGTTAATAATCTGTATTCATTTCGTTCTGCTCATAAAATCCGGATCAACAAGACCCCCTTTACCATTGGAAATTTGTCCTCCTCAACCAACCTTGCCTAAGACCGATGATATAGATTTAAATATTGATATGGATAGTATCTTAGCAAAGGTTAATGTACCTGTTCCTCTCAGTATTGATATTGTATTTTTTTTTAAATACCTACAACATAGTCACTATTGCGATGTCTTGGAGTGTCGCTCCCATAGAAACTATGTCAGAGATGATACCTCTTAACGTCGCTCTTTCCATGTCCAAGACATATCTCTTGCCACCTCCAAGAGTGTTGCTCCCATAGCAACCACGTCGGAGCTGATACCTCTTAATGTCTCTCTTGCCATCTCCAAGATGTCTCTCTTGCCACGTCCAAGACGTCTCTCTTGCCATGTCTAGGACGTCTCTCTTGCCACGTCCAGGACACCTCTCTTGCCACGTCCAAGACATATCTCTTGCCACGTCCAGGATGTCTCTCTTTCCATGTCCCAGACGTCTCTCTTGCCATGTCCACGATGTCTCTCTTTCCACGTCCAGGACGTCGGTCTTTCCATGTGCAGGACATGTCTCTTGCCACGTCCAGGACATTGGTCTTACGACAAAATCTATGTCGTTGAAAAAGAGACGTCATGTGAAACGACGTTTGAGGGGGTCTGATGTTTGTCGTTCTCCCGACAATATAAAGTGGCAATTGCGTCGAACGCGTTGTCATAATTTGACCCAAATGTACTAGTGACCCCACTAAAGTGGATACGTGGGATCTTCCCTCACGTCTTACCGTCTTCTCTCCGCCCTTAGGTCATCCTTAAAATCACACCACACTTGCATGAAAATAAACATATTTGCATGAAAAGAAACACACATGCATGAAAGGAACATTCAAGGCTTTGGAGAAATAAAAGAAACCTACCTATGTTCTAATCCCTTTAGCACCTCCCCGACAAAAACACCAAAATGTTGGGGCTAAATATATGCACTATTAATTCCCACATTTAATTATCAACCGAGGCTCATAAGATTCGAGGTCAGGGCGTAGTAAACGCAGGATCAAATCCTAGTCTAGCTTAATCTAAAGCCTGCAAAACAATCCTTAAACCCACACTGCAGCAAATTAACACTAAGGATTCATCACTGGGACATAGGAATACTTAGTGCTATAAAGGCTTAGATCACAGTCTTTCATGCACTCATGGTGATGTTCGTGTGATTAATTGTGAGTAGCTTACTTAAGTTTTATGTCCTTCAATGATTATTTCCTATAGCGGATCCACACTTAAATGCGATAAAAGAAAAGAGCACACGGAAATGAAATTCACAATAGAAACTAACACCTTAGGAATAATTCCAATGAGGGAAGGTCATATCTCACGAGTTATACCTCTAATCTATCCGTTGGTGTTTGAAGCTATAAAAAATTCAAAATCTTTCAATACTAATCAACATTAAATATTTCCTACTTATTTCAAAACATTTCTATTTTAGAGAAATAGGAACAATCAAATTAGGTGTTGTGGGTGCAAGTGACAAACTAAGTTTAGCAAAAAAGGACGTCTAACAAAGAAATCTACAAAATCTAAATCCACACCAAACAACAACTGGTACAAAACAACGCAAACTAAAATCAGAAACCAATGCAGAAACAGAGCTAAGTACAAAGCCAAAATAATTGCAAAAGCAAAGTAACATTACAAGGAAAAATATGCAAGAGAAACTCTAAAAATCTAAGGAAGTTTTCAACTCTGAATTTGTGCTTCAAGTGAAATGTGTTAAGCACATGCCTTGCTTATTAATCTAGTTACCATTCAATACAAAACAAATATGCAATTCTAAGAGTATGATATTCAATTCTAAATGTTTTATGTGCCTCACACAGATTTGCATTCATTGTTGTCCCAAATTTCTTTAGAATGTCAGGGTTATTTGGATCCTATGCTCTGTTTATCAAATAGTTTATATCAGAAATCTTCAAGAAACGATATGAATCAATGCACTTTGTATTTATTGTATTTTTTAAATGAACACATCACACTTGAAAATCATTAAGCCTACCCTATCATATGAATTTCTAAATGCATACAATCAAAGGGTAAGATCTATGAGTTTTAGTTTTCGAATCAAATGTAAATAGCACAATCGAAATGTAATAAATTGAAAGAAAATAATAAATCAAATATGTATGAAGATAAATAACCTCAACAAAACTCCTTTATGCAACAAATGAGAATATAAAATTTTGATCTAAAGACTGTAAAAAAATGTAAATCTAGTATTCTACCTTATCTATAAAACAACACAACACATACCAAAGGATGGGGGCCCTTCCAAACCTGGCCTGTGTTGTGGAAGAATTCTACAGTACTAAGGATTGATCCACACCATGTACAAGAACAACAACTCCTTTTTTTTAGCTGAAAACTCCAAGGAATTACAAACACTCCTCCATATGTTCAATCTTCTTCACAACAATGAATAGATCTCCTTCATTACAAAATGATAATAACTACCTCTCAACCTTTTAACACTCTTATTTATACATAAAAATCATTGAAGAGAGGATGGGACCGAATCCCAAAGATTTGACTTCAAAATTTACATTTTTAGGACAAATCTTCAAAAATCCAGGTTTTATTGCAATTTGGGCAGATTTGAGTTAGGCCCCCACCCATATCTTCCAAACCAATTCTAATTTTGAAAAACTACCTGCATCTTACTCAATTTTCCATATTATATACAAAACCCATTTCGTAGAATTTATATATCTGATTCCATATGCACGGAAATAAAGGCGCAAGTTGGCAGTTTGAGATTTTCACTAATTTTAGCAGAATCATTCCCCCTGAGATGGAGGTCCACACGTGTGAGCTTGGTGAATTCTTCCTCACATGTCTGCATGTAAATGTGGCTCTAGAAAAATCCCATGTACCCTATTTTCCTCTAGAAACTTTCCAAAATTTCGAATTATTTATAGTACCAGGGTGTTGTTGATGCTGGTACAGGATGACTTGGAGCATTCTAGTATTGGATGTTGAATTGCAAGTACCTGATGATATGGAGTGTGTGTACCATATGACATGGAGTGTGGGTACCATATGACATGGAGTGTGAGTACCAGACGACTTGTAGAACCTTCTGGTACTTGATGACTTGGAGTACCAGATGAGCGCAGTATTGTTACCGGACACAATGAGTATTGGATGACATGGAGTATGGGTACCATATGACTGTGCAGGTACCGGTTGAATGTAGAACCTTCTGGTACCAGATGACTTGGAGTACCAGATGACCTGCAATGCGGGTATCGGAACAAGAATAATACATGTATCGGAACATGGACAGTGCATATACCGGAACGTGAACAATATAGAAGATGGTGCTTGGACATATAAACATAGGATTAAACCATCATAGACAAAAATATTGTATAATCATCCTTTTAATCACTAAAAATATGGAAAATTATGTATTAACCAGGATGAATAACAAGAGATAATGGAGGTTTATGGTGTAATTAGGGATATATTAGTGACAAAATGTGGGGAGAAGGTGTAATGATAAGTGTATTTGTATGGCAAAAAATATGACAAAACTGGATCTCAACAATATTCCCAGGGTCAGTATTAAAGAGACATGCCTTCCATTATAGCTTCATCATATGGGAAGATGAAATTTAGGAATTCGTCCTTGAGATGTTCAGGGGTAACCCAATAAGGAGAGGAAAAATGATCTGGCTCCTCATCTAGTAGGAGTTTAGAATCAGTGTTATCAGAATCATCTGCTATCTGGATAGGTGAATATAATAATTCAGCTGGGGATAAAGGCATGGAAGCTCCAAAGGATTCAATATTGGAAGGGTGAGGAATTACCCAAGGGTTGGAAGAACCAAGGGGTTTACCACAAAAGGTAGAGATCATATTGATCGAAGCTATTTGAGAGGTATTAGATGCGGGTAAAGGGAAGGTTCCCATAAGGGTTGGATGGAGGCCTACACCGATACTCTCATATTCTGGTACCGACTTGCCTATGAATGGTACATTTGTGTTGGTATTAAGTTGCACGTTAGGTTTACAATAATCAAGTTGGTATATTGTCACTATCTTTCCTTGGTGGGGAAATAAGATAATTTAGAAGATAGAGGATGCCACTTCCTTCATAGCATAAAACCAAGTATGACCTAAAAGGAGATTGTAGTCGAGATTAGCATAGATTACTTCTACTTCAATGGAGGAGGTTTTACCAACTAGTTTGATTAGTAGGGAGGGAAAAATACCATGAGGTTTGAAAAAATGTCCATCAAAGGCCTTCAAGATGGTTTCCAATGTAGTAATATGTGGAGAGCCTAAGGCTTTCCAAAAATTCATTGACATAATACAAGTGGTCACACCTTCAGTGATCACGGTTCAAATTTGTTTTTGTTAAGTGAACGAATGGTGATTTGTAATCCAAGTTGGTGTGAAAGGTGGGGTTCACTTTGGTCAATGTTAAAAGAGATAATGTTTGATTATGAGCAATCAATTCCCCCAATGGTTGTTAATAAATATTTTCATTGGGTTAGAAAACTCTACAATACTTCGAGGGAGGACATGACACATTGGGCTTAAGCAAGATCCTCCAATATACTATAGTGTTCGACTACTCGAGCATTAGGGTTATGTGTCGTTCGACAAAGTATT
>SNQJ01S0013202.1:6349-20659 GCA_010110895.2 Picea sitchensis | reverse complement strand
GTGCCAGCCCCTAACCTCCAAACTCGTGGGCACATGTGGTCACCACATGACCTCGCGCTAGGGAAAAACGAGGGCTTCGTTTCCAAGCGAATAGAATAACGACAAGTGGCGGGTAAAACCATTTCAAAATACCAAACTTAACCCCCTGCACCCTCCGTGTATGGTCACATGCGAGACCGGGGGCTAGGACTCCCTTTGTAATACGAACTCTCGCGCATACGATATGGTAATGGTCATATGTATAAAGCAATAGAACCACGGGTCGGGGCTAAGCCCCGGCCCGAACCCCCGCCATATGAAACATTACATAAATTTAAATAGATTATAACCCGTATACATAACAAGGAACAATGCGTGGTATGTTGGTTATGCGGTCATTGCTAAAGCGCTATACGTGCATGGAGGTCCGGGGTTTGAATCCGGTGGACTCCATATAATTTTGAACAACCAACCAATACAATGGTGCCACATGTCAGAATGTCATTCATCCTCGGCTACCAATCTGGAATTGCCATGTCATCATCTGCCACTTCAGCGTACGGACGTACAGCCTCTGCCACGTCATCGTACAGACTGCCCAGTTAGCCTCCTTTTTTTACCTGTTTGACGATTCAAACAGATCGTGATATCTCTCGCTCCCGACATTCATTTGAACCCAAACGAGTTGTGTTGGGTTCGCAATGACGAGGCCTACGCTCTTGTTCGATTTGAAGCGATTCTGAGCACTCTGAATTTTTGAGAAAAATTTGATCCCCTGATCAGTTAGACATAAGATTTACATCTTTATTATGGTATAAAATGTGATATGTACTATAGTATAGTGTGTGTTATGAATTCTTTAATATTTAATTAGTTATTTTAGTTTGGTCTAGTTTGTTGTAGGATATTTGTTTTCCATTGGACAACATACTTCCCAATACATCTAAAGGTGCTAGAAAAGTATTGCTTAATTCGGATGTTGATTACAAAGTATATCATGCATGTCCAAAATATTTTATCTTATACAAGGTTGATGATCTATAAATTATTGTGGATATTCCACTAGAACAATTTGTCACAACAGATCTGATAAACAAAATTGAAATCTACATGACTATGAAGGTTAAATTCCTTTAGATTCCAAAATATTTAGTTATTGATTTTATGCTTATGCATGAAATAGATAAAACGAAGAAAATAGAGAACAAAAAATACAATCACACACCATCCACAAAATAAAACAAATATTTTCTCTCAGAAACCCTTATGGAAGAAAACCCATCTAGAAGGTGAGGTTGCTCTACTCTCTTTTCTATGGTATGGAAATAATGCAAGTACAAAGGAGAAGGAACTCTCTATGGAGTTACTTGAGACATGTGGCTTGTTAGGATACTACAAAAAATTAACCTCCTCCATTATTCTCTCTAATTTCTCACTCCCAATTGTTTTGCTCTAATATGGAACAAAATACAATAACATAGAATGGAACCCTTCTCCTCCTAGTGGCACAATATTCAACATAGCCTGATAGACATATAGGGGTAGGTTTTTTACTTCCTCTACCCTCAATTGTGATAGGGTTTTGAAAATTATAGAATCTTCTTGAAACTACATATGTGGCTAGCCCCATATTTGTGAGTAACGGGGGTTGATGTGGCATCCTCTCGTACCATGGAGGTCAACATGGTAGGTCAACCTACAGGAGGCATAACTTTTACATACAAGCTCGTATTGACGCAATGTTTTCACTGTTAGAAAGGTCTCGATGTGTAGAATAACGTCACGAGCTCCTATTTATGTTGTAAAAGTTTTAACCCCCCAAAATGTCGTTTGATGCCTCAAAATGGCTCTGCAAGGTTTTGGACCCCAGTTTTCTAAAATGGGACCTGCCACTAAAATGACCCTGCAAGCTGATTCCTTCAATTGTTTTCACTCTGAAAGCATTGAGATAGATGAAAAATAATATAATGATCCAATTTGGATCAGTTGACATAAAGATAAGTTATTGTGTCCAAAATGAAAAATAAGTTTCTATCGCTTTGATGTAAAGGGGAGAATGTCCCATAAAAAATACTATGTTGCTCACCCATAATTTCCAAGATTGCAATGCATGTTTCATTGTAAATATTTAACTAAATATATGGATTGGAATGACAACAAAAGGGGTGAACTAGACATTTTGCACATTCCTACAGATTGTGAGCCAATGAAGCACATCAAGAATACATGGACTAAAAAATTTATATGTGAGTGACAAAGTATAAGTGATCCATAAATGAGGGACTTATAGCCCACTAGCTTCACCAACATGGATATTATGTTGAATTGTCTTTGATCTTTGTTCTCTACCTTATATAGAGGCCTATTTCCTTTTGATGGATACAATGAATATTCTAACACTGCAATATTGAGTGCAAACTTCTTTGTTTCATGTTCTTCTATAGGCATGTAAGGATGCAATATGCCCATCAACTACCCATTGTTGTTTGGTGTAACCTGCACATGAAACAACCAAAAATCCAACATATATGATTGAATTAAATGAAAATGTTGGTTTATTAGCTTGTCACTGATAAATAATTAGTTCTACACTCACTATGTTTTGTATTTGGTGTCCCTATGCTTGTTTTTCTTCTGATGGCATTAGGGGATAACCTTATCCTTAAGCTTCAACTCTTTGGTTTTCTACTATGTAAATCCAAGATCGATGCACATCAACAATATCAAATGAATTGAAAATTAAATGGGCTACACCCTATCTTTTGTCTGCTCATACCCAACATTCATATTCTCAAATGGGCTAGGAGGGGGTAGTTGCTCCTATTGTTCAAGTAGACAACACGAATACAATGTGTGCTCTTATTGACAAAAAATCTTGTCACGATGGTTTATTAATTGAAGACAAGCATTATGAATATGAATATACATTTTCTTATGAATTATAGTGGCCAAATTACAACACTTTTCTTCTTTTACAATACTCCAGCAGTAGATGGATTACTCCCCCTTCAATTTTGTAAATAGAAGAATGTCCCACTATAAACAATAAGTAAAGTGTCTTATTTCCACTCTATTGTGAATCGATATTTATTGCAGTGTATCCCTGCAACTATACACATTCAATTCAATGATATCCTCCACAACTATCACTCTTACATTTAGAAACCAAGGGATTGAGAATGGCCAGTAGCTCATGCTTAGAACGTTCTCAATCCCAATCATTGTGATATAAAAATAATCTAGTAAACAACTAAGATACATATATGAATGGGTAGTGCCAACACTTAATGAGAATGAAGCAAAGTAAAATCAAGACAAAAAAACAACTTGGAAGAAGATCCAACCTCCAATCAATGTCCTAGGAGAGAGAGAGAGAGAGAGAGAGAGAGAGAGAGAGAGATGTCCACCAGGTCGTGTATGATCATATGATATGCATTGAGCTTTCTTTAATATGTGGATGTGGTTGTACGTCCCCTTATAATCTCCCACACTGTAAAGTAATAGTTGTGTGACCTATAGGTAGTGGACAATCAAATGTATTAGTTCTGGGACAAACTCCAAAGGTTCAATGAGATTTAATTTAGTCCTAGGTGACTTACAAGAAACCAAGAATCACTTCAAAACTCTACAGAAGTTCATGGTAGCCATGGTAAATCTCAATGGTGTTTTTCCTCACTTTTGATAGTCAAATTGACACATGGAACCAATTTAGAAATTCTTTATAAGATTGCAACAACCAAATAATGGTGTTTCACTAATCTCTGATTTCATAAATTAACCAATGGTGGAGGATAGAGAGCTATTGGGATATCCATCTACCCATAAACTATTGAAAATGTGAAGGAAAACTCCAACAATGCAAAGATAAATCAAATCTCACCTCAGTAGCTAACATAACAACCATTAAATATTCAAAGAAACCATTAAATACACACAAATTGGCCTCATTAAACTCCAAATATAAGTTAACACGACAAAATAAGAAACACAAAGAGATAAATTAATGCACATGGAAACATTATTTACCTTGGAAACCTAAATGGAAAACTGAGATTCAATGGTTACTAACTCTACTTCGACAATCTTTGGTTACAATGCAAGTTGCAGGCTTATGGTCCATTCAACAATTTGCATAGCTTATTCTTCTTTGCATTCTTTCCTCTTGTAAAAAAAAAAATACCCTTTGAGAGTGAAAGTAATAAATAGGGAGAGTTGGGGTAATAGGAAGGACACCATGCTTATCCTTTCATTTCCCATTCCTCAATATTTTCTCTCCTTTTATTATTTTTCTTTTTCTTTTTTCATTTATTTATTTATTCTCTCTTTTGTCTCATTTAATTTTGCATTTGATTTGTCTTTAATATTTTATATAACCTTCATTAATCACCTAATTTCACTTGTATGTACTAAGTCTTACAATCATTCATTTGTTTGGATCCATTTTGGATCACACCTCCCCATTGAGAGTTTTTTTTTTCTCCAAAAGCTTAGAGGAAACCAATTTGGATCAATGTGCCTTATGTCTACTTATTTGGAACATGGCTCTAACTATGGATACAACTCTAACTCTAGCTCTGGATTGTGGATCAGGTTGTAGATACATTATAGCTCTAGTTGCTTTCTCCCTTGTCCCTTGTGCTAACATAAGAGTTGATGGGTTGCATGATGGGTATGCTTGTTTGTTTGACCTTCCCCTTTTACTTATGATGGATTGAACGATGAGTATGTTTGTTTGCTTGACCTTCCCCTTTTACCTATGATGGATTGCAAAATGAATATGCTTGTTCGCTTGACCTTCCCCTTTTCCTTTAAGAAATATGTTGTGTGGATACATGTGAATGAAACAACAATGAGATACTTTTATTTGTTTTATGAGAATTGAAGACTTACTTCTCCTCAAAGTAATCTAACTAACAATTCCTTGTTTTTTTACCACAATGTAGAAATTACTTCTTCCTAAACCTTTTTAACCTACTATTAGCTCATATCCAAAATAAATTCTTCCTAAACTTTTTTAACCTACTATTTTTTCATATCTACACAAATTTTGATAACAAAGTTTTTAATTTTTTTTTCAAAATGGTAGATTTACTTTTCAAAACCTTCTTATTGAGTTTTGAAATATATTCATATTCATTAAAATATGTTTTCTCTCATATTACTCCCCATCCCCATCCCCATCCCCATCCCCATCCCCACATATATATTCTTAAAAAAATAGAAGTTGACCCTAAACTACACAAAAGCAAGGGTAGAAAGGATGTGAATATACATAAGCAATGGTTGGAGGGATGTGAATAGATGGAAGGACGGGCTCAGTAAATGAAATCTTGCGCCTAACCTAACGTAACGTAACCTAACCTTCCCTTCCCTTCCCTTCCCTTCCCTTTGTGCTAGACCATTTAGTTGATGGATTCCGGGCGGGATCTTTCTTATTGCTTCGCATCCCTGCGCGGTATGGGTAGCTTCTTCCCGATCCTCCGGCCGTGAACAACCAATCCTGGTGGAGATCGATACTCAGGAACACCAACTGGAGGCTAATGAAATCTTAATATGTTGTTTTCAGTAAGAATATTTGAAATCGAATTTTAACTAACATGAAAAATTAAGGGTTAGTTAAATGTTATATTTTTGGGGTTTTTTTGGCCGGAATTCGACGATGTAAATTTGGAGAAAATCCTTATTTTTTGTTGTTTAAATTGTATTTATGAATGTATAAATGGAAAAATTTCTGATAAAAAATCTCTATAGCACTTTGATTATACAAACTTAATCACTCAAATCTATAGATCTAACCATTCATCACGGATTTCAAACAAAATCAAATAAAAAAATTAAAAAAAAAACCTCAAAAATTAATAACATTTAAACTTAAACTACTGCTAACTGATTAGGGTTGGACCACATCCCTACTCACTATGATTCTACTCACTATGATTGAAAAACACTTTATTTTATCCTATTTATTTAATTTAATTTACTGTAGATATTATTCTATATTTAGAAAGCTGATACGGCCTATACACCACCCGTCACAGCATTCAATGCCCGTAGCAGGGCGGATATTGGCCGCCGAGATGGTGATACACTCTCAATAAACAGAAAAGATAAAATAAATGTGATAATGAGCGGCGGCCGGGACCGTGGTCCGCGGGCGTTATTGTGTTTAAATAAATTGGACGAAGATTTCAGCAGTCACCTTCACATCACATTGCCTTTTTCCTTACCGTCGTTTGCATTTGTCTTTGCCCAAATTCCGATTCCCAACGCTGAGAAAATCATTGATAACGGCCGCAGTATTTAATGATAGCCGCCATTTCTATGATATGGAATTTCTCGTGATTCGTACTTCCTTTCCACCTGAATTACGAACTAAGTCAGGTGGGGTTAGTGTGATGTATGCCATGAATCAAATGATAATTTTGATTTTTGATTGCAGTGCAGGACGGACGCCCTCGGTTCTGCATCAAATTCGGGCATTTATCCCACGTCTCTCCTTCAATCTTGTCTATTATTGCTCTTGGAATCAGCAACTTCTTTGGGAATTTCTCACACAGCTAGATTCTACAAAATTTGAAAGAGAAAATGGGTAGGCTCAGCGCAAGCGAGAGGGAGAAGACGAAGCTGAGAGAGCGAAAAAGGCGGGCTATAACGACCAAAATCTATCATGGTCTCAGAAAACATGGAGGGTATAATCTCCCTCCTCGAGCGGACATTAATGAGGTTCTTCGAGCTTTGGCGGAAGAGGCTGGTTGGGTTGTTGAATCGGACGGCACTACCTACAGGACCCAGGTACTGTGAAGTCCAAGGTTTAGGGTTTGTATTCAAAATAGTTAAGCTTGAATTGTAATAGTGTTGAAATTCAATTGTGTGTTGGTATTCAATTGCAAACCCAATTGCAAACACTGTCCTGTTCTGGACAATTACAGAGCAGGGTTTAGGGTGCATCCTGCAGGCCAGGAATTTCACTTTCACCTTACCCGACATGAAAATTTGATGATGGTTAAGCTTTTTCACTACACTTCTTTTTACGGTGAAACTCTTTGACTGCACTTCCCATTTAAATGTTGCATAAATTTACTGCATATTATTTTGGTGAAACAGCTGAAGGCATTTTTATGAATTATTTTTTGGATGAAAGTAGCGAACCAGAGATTTGGTTGTATGAGAGAAACAATATTTTAATGCCTCTCCACATTCCAATGCAACAGGGAAATTGAGAAAAAAAATATATAGGTAACGTACTGAATGCCTTGCCTGCAACGCTGCAGACTTCCGTTCAATTCTCTGGTCCGCTGCCTTCATCTGTTTCATATTAATACACGTCTTCAGAAAATTTGAGGGTTTATATAAATATATAGATGGAAAAAATAAGGTTTTTTTTTTTTTGAATTGATCATCACTTTCTACATTCTACCATTAAAACCAGCTCTCATATACATCTTGAAAGTGTAAAAACGTCCTGTGGGACATCAAAATCCAGACCTGGGTGCAGGGGTTTGTATTTAAGATAGATTAAGTTGAACTTCAATTCTGTGTGTTGTTTGTATTCAAATGCAGACCCAAATGCAAATGCAGAACGCGAGCTGTGGGTATATGGCCACTGGGGGACAAGGTCAATTAGTGCCCTATACAGGAGGCTTAAACCCCGGGGTTTTAAGCGATTACATTGATTACAGTGCAGTGAATGTGAATAGTCTACATCCTCGTTCCCTTCCTCCAGCAGTGACTATGGCCTCCATGGCAGAAGCTTCTGCTGTCGGCGGGGAATGTTCGAGAACGGCTTCTCCTCATCGGCCACCTGCTTCCGTCCAGATTCCGAGTACTTCGCTCTTCCAGCCCTCGAATTCCAGCAGCGGCGGGCTATCGTCTTCGTTCCCTTCTCCCGCTTCCAGCGATCAAGGCGGGCCATTAAATCCGGTATCCTCGTTCGTCCACGGCGGATACTTCTTGCTGGGAAATTGCGGCGATTACAACAACAGCACCACAACTGCCAATTTCAGGGCTCAAGATTTTCCGGCAGTCAAACAGGAAGAGGTGGAGGGGGTTTTCGGGGGTTCGGAGATGATCGACACGGGCAGTATAGGCGGAGGAACCCTGAATGCTATAGCAGCAGCAATGGGACAGATAACGGGGTTGGCGAGTTTGAATATGAGAACGGCGCAGCTTCCACCGTTCATGATGGTTCCGCCGCCTCGCCTGTGGAAGGAAACGAGGGGAACTTCTACACAAACCAGTCCTCTCAGTTCCCCTCGCATTTATTGACTGATCCATGTAAAGGGTGGCGTGAATTCCTCAATTTTGGTATATGGAAGGATGAATGGATAATTTTGGTTGGCTGCCTTGTGCTGTGCAGCAGCAAACAAATATCACATGAATATTTTTGCTGCAGGCCATTGACATGGGAAATATATTGACCTGTCCATTCTCCTGAATTTTGTCACATGTCAATCCCACATTCTAAATCTACTTTCTATGAATCTATGCTGGCCTTGTGTTTCTCTAGCTAGTTACAATATCTCTGGGAAGATGGATGGGATTATTTGGACACACAATATCAAAGTTTTGAGTCTCAACTATGATCTTGAGTCGAGTATCATTATTCACATGCTGTTTGCAATATGTTACGGATTTATCTATTTTTCAGCATGTTTATGTATCATTTGAAGTTACTATTTTTTTACATTGGCATGTACTCTTTTTATGTTTGTTATGAATGTGATCAACCCTATGCTAGTATTTCTGGTTCCAGTATTCCTTGTATGAAAAATTAAAACCATTTGCAGCATGTCAAAGATCTAGAGTTTATTATTTATTAATAGCATCTACTTCACTGTCAATTTATAGCAGGTTTAATGTCATATATTGCTAGAGACTAGTCATTTTGATATATACTCAATTGAGGCATCACTATAATTGGGCCCTGCTAATGAAATCTCTAAAGAGAAAAGAAATATTCCCAAAGCGGTCCAATGGTTTTGCCTTGTTGAAATATATGTGAATGCATTAGACCTAGAGGAAAACAAGCACTTCCACTGGCCGGAGTTTTAACAATCACTGGCTTCATTAACCTCTAACTCTGATCAATTCGAGGTCCAGCTTTCAATTTTTTGCTGGTATTTGTACAGATTTTTGTAGGCTTTGGATGAAATTTTATCAGAAATGGAATAAGTTTCTGTCCAAAAGAGATATAAAAATGCCTAAGCAGCCAAACCCTTTACTTGTCTCATACAATATTTAATCTTGTACATATTTTTCTTTGAGCATCTTCAGGGTAAGCTTTTCCACGTGAATAAATTTTAATATAGTTCTGTTCAAGGCGAGATCTCTCGGGTCTGGAGTGTGTCACTTCAGTTTTGATTTACATTTTGCTGAGCTGATTTGTCTTTTGAAATTCATTTGTGTCGTATTTGTGTATGCTATTTTATGCTAGACTAAGGTTTAGAGGTGCCTTCAGTATTCATCATATGGTTCATCTGCTCCATGTAGTTAACAGTCAAATCAACTGTATTTTTTGGAGAATTTTGTGCTCTTTACTTGAACCTTGTTTACGTGATGGAGCTTTGCATTGAATTCCCTTCGACGATGCTACTTCAGAATCTCTTATTGTGTTCTTCATAGAAGATTTGTTTTATTGAGGACACGTGTATTCACACGCTGGTTTGCATTTGGCTATGTCCAAACTTATTTGATAAAGTTTGCTTACTAAGTACAACAATTGCTCTCGACATGTTCATTAGTCATTTTATGCTGCATTCCATCTAATTTAACATTGATTGACTTCTTCTACGGTTTTTCCTTGTTGAAACATATGCGAATGCATTAGACCTAGAGGAAAACTGCCACTTCCATTGGCTGGAGATTAATAATCCGTGGCTTTATCAATTTGAGGTCCAGCTTTCACTTCTTTGCTGGTATTTTTACACAGTTTTGTAGGCTTTGGATGAAATTTTACCAGAAATGGAACAAGTTTGTGCTCAAAAGAGATATAAAAATGCCTAAGTAGCCAAAATCTTTACTTCTCTCATCCAGTATTTAATCTTGTACATATTTTTCTTTGAACGTCTTCAGGGTAAGCTTTTCGACGTCAATAAATTTTAATATAGTTCCTTTCAAGGTGAGATCTCTCAGGTCTCGAGTGTGTCACTTCAGTTTTGATTTACTTGTCCTGAGCTGATTTGTCTTTTGAAATTCATTTGATGAAGGTGTTTCTTATGCTATGATTGAACAATGAATATACTCACATTGGCCTTGCACTTACAATTGCACAGCTTTCTTCTCCACTGTCGGAAATTTCTTTTGGGAATGCTTATTGATATAAATGAAAACTGCTAATTAAGATGGATTCAACATCTGCTCATTTTCATTCAAGGTCATTGGCATTCACTTATGCTTCCTCTCGACACCTTTGCTGGGTGATTTGATTTCTTCAGGTCTTTTCTTGATGATATCAATGGGTTTTTTTGATATGTCTGTCTCTTTTATTTGTTGTTTACTTTTTTCTGTGCTTAGCTACTGTGATTGGAAATTTGGAATGCAAAGTCACAAGGTCACAATGATATGCTTCAGTTGATTTTATCAGTGTTGAGTTAGATTTCAACTGTACGTCTATGTCCTATCCAATGCTTTTTGGCATTGAGTGACAATGTTTTGGGATTTGTGTTTTCATTGCATCAGAGAAGCAACTTTTTGACGTGAGGGGGATGCTGCCATCTCTTTTGTTCAAGCATTTTTTTTCAAGTTGTGCAGTGATAAAACGTTCAATTTTCCTATTTTTATGAATTGCCAAAGGTAATTCAACTATTGAATCTATCCTAGAGGTTGGTATCTGGGAAAAGTATTATAAACAAAAACTTCCATGTCTCCAAATAATGCATACAACGCACGTCTTCAACATGTGTCTCCTATTTGTCTATGGTATTTTATGCTAGACTAAGGTTAGAGTTGCCTTTAATACTCATCATATTGTTAATCTGCTCCATGTAGTTAACAGTCAAATCAACTGTGTTTTGGAGAATTTTGAACTCTTTACTTAAACCTTGCTTATATGATGGAGCTTTGCGTTGAATTCCTTTCTACGATGCTACTTCAGAATCTTATTGTCTTCTTCATAGAAGATTTATTTTATTGGGTACAGGTATTCAATCTGATTTGCATTTGGCTATGTCTAATCTTGTTTGATAAAGTTTGCTTGCTAAGTCCAACAAGTGCTCTCTACATGTTCATTTAGTTATTTTATGCCGCATTCCATCTAATTTAACATTGAACGACATTCTTTTGACTTCTGGTGGCCTTTTATCTGCATTTCTCAGTGCAATTTTAGGCACCAAAATACCTATGCGCCACTTACCCATGGCAGAAATGGTCACTTATCCATTGGAGAAATGGTCAGAAGCATATATTCTTACACAATATCACCTGCAGGATACTTTAGATTATTCTTTTAATTCCTTGTAGAAGCCTATTTACTAAATTCAGATGCAATAATGCACAGGTGATTTGCTGTACTTGGGGTCCAGAATTGTCCTCGGGCATGTTGATATATTTTTTCCTTGTTACGCATTCTCTGAAATCTTAAATATTTCAAGATGGATATTAAGGTTCTAGCACATCATGCTTACAGTAGAGCATCTTCTCTATTGTGGGAGGAGGAAAACTAACACAAATAAGAGATCAACTATAAATAAGGCATATTGGAAAACAGACACACATGATCGCTGATGGGCAATCCTCTTCTTTATTCATCATAAAGGTGTCTTTCTAGTGTGTGACGCTTCTCTTGCAAAATGAGTTAGCAGGTGAACAGGTGTGAAGTATGATTCAAGGAGATATTTTGCGTCATTTTCAAATTATAATTATAGAACTTTCCCTCAACTAACAGGTAAGTGGCGAACAATTAGTTGCTCTCTTATTTCATTACCAAAAAAATCTTACTAACAGTCAAATGACAACCAATTAGTTACTCCCTTAATTCATTACCAAAAAATCTTACCAGTTTAACTGTGAACCGTGTAAGGGGGCAGGCAGGCCTACTGCTTAAACTGAAAGCCGAGAGTGAGTCTAGTATAGCATTGGATTTTTGTCAAATATGCGCTAAAATGGCTATGCTGGTCTCATTTGCACCGTCTGGTATTTTTACTTTTTTTGATCTTCCCTGTTTTCCTCTCTAATGCTGATTCTGATTTCATCTGATTACTTGTTTTGATCTTCCCTGTTTTCCTTTCTCTATTGCTGATTCTGATATCATCTGATTTTGTAGTGGAGTTAGAAGAAAATGACTTTTAATAGTTTGAATCAAATAATACAGCGTGAACACTGGTGAAAGCCATTGGAGTGGATTTGGATGTATTTGTTTGTTAATGGCAACATAGAATTTGAGAATGTCGATACTGTTCATTGCTGAACGGTTCAAAAGGATTGCAACTTCTCTTTTAGTCACTTGAACTATATTCAATTAATTAACAAAATGCAATCAAAATATGAACTATATTCAATTAATTAACAAAATGAAATCAAAATATAAGAAAGCTTTTTTAGTTGGAATTAAGTAACATAAATCTCAAAATATAAAAATCTCTTTTAGTCACTTGAACTATATTCAATTAATTAACAAAATGCAATCAAAATATGAACTATATTCAATTAATTAACAAAATGAAATCAAAATATAAGAAAGCTTTTTTAGTTGGAATTAAGTAACATAAATCTCAAAATATAAAAAAGTTTTTTTTAGTTGGAATTAGGTAACATAATTTACAAGAAATTATTATTTTTTTTTTATTTAAAAGAAACTATATTCAATTAATTATCAAAAATGAAATCAAAATATAAGAAAGCTTTTTTAGTTGGAATTAGGTAACATAAATCTTAAAATATAAAAAAGTTTTTTTAGTTGGGATTAGGTAACATAATTTACAAGAAATTATTATTTTTTGTTATTTAAAATTCATTAATTATTATTTTTTGTTATTTAAAATTCATTTCTGAATATATAAATGGATTCAGTATACTGAAAAATTTATGTCTTGAAAAATCTATTGAAAAATCTATGCCCAATAAATTATTATTTTTTGTTATTTAAAATTTATTTCTGAATATAGAAATTCATTCCTGAATATATAAATGGATTCAGTACATTGAAAAATTTATGCCTTGGAAAATCTATGCCCTGGAAAAATCCATGCTTCGTACACTAAGATTATACAAAAATAATCACTCAAATCTAAGGATCTAACAATTTTTTTTGAATTTTGAACAAATTTTTCCAAAAAAAATCACAAAAAAAAAAAGTTTTTTAAAACATTTAAACTAAATTATAAAAAATATTTGAATTTATTTTTATCAAAATAAATCATTACCCAACATTATTACTATATAAATTAGCTCATTTTCAAATCTCAAAATCCCATTTATAAAAGTACAAAAAATATTTGAATTTATTTTTATCAAAATAAATCATTACCCAACATTATTACTATATAAATTAGCTCATTTTCAAATCTCAAAATCCCATTTATAAAAGTACTGTACTTGAATATTGACAGTGGCTGGTCGTCAACCTAATACTCTTTTAAACGCAAAAGGGACCATTTACGTTTAAGTGGCCAAACAAAAGTAGAGGTTTTTAAAATAGAAATATAGTGTTGTCATATAAACGAGTTCATGTAAAATCACAGCCCTATTTGTAAAGGTACTGAACTGGAATCTGGATAGTGGCAGGTCGTCAACAACATTTAAGCTAAAAGAGCATTTTTTTAACGTTAAAGCTGCAACCAAAAGTAAGAGTATTTTAAATGGAAAATTGAGTTTAAAACTAGTATATTTTTAAGTTGGGGAAAAAGTATTTTAAATGGAAAATTGAGTTTAAAACTAGTATATTTTTAAGTTGGGGAATAAGAATGTGGAAGTAATTTGTTAAGAAATCGTTCTCCTATAAACGAAACCCTTTTAAACCAATCAATTTAGTGGGATTTGACATATTAATGTTGTTAATTGAAATCATAAAGATATTGAAATTAAAATTATCTTATTTGAAGTTGGTTCACTATTTTGATGCTGACCTCTTACAATAACTTTTGAATTGGTGAAAAGTTTGTCCTTGAGGCAAGAACTTGATATATATTCTAAAGCAAATTCTATAATTAAATGAATCATCTTTAAGTTATGCTTGTATTTTAAAAAGAAAAATAAAGTTTTCCATGGTAATAGAAATTATAGAATTTAAAAATAATATGTTTTGATCTTGTATCTTGTGCTGGATACAATTTTTAATAATAATATACTAATTATTTGACTAATTTAAATAAATATAACTGATGATGATGATGATGA
>SNQJ01S0013201.1:147992-167536 GCA_010110895.2 Picea sitchensis | reverse complement strand
TTAGTTTTTATTTAATTCTTGTTAACTAGCTTTGCTGTTTCTTTTCTAACCTTTTACCATACAGCTGTCATGCCTAGCAGAGCCCAAATAGGCATGTAAGCACTCACTTTTTGCTCACACATCGACGAAAAGAGTGCGAACAGTGAGTATAATGTCCATACTCACCACAAAGAGCACAAGGGAAGTTCATTCTAAGATTGTTGTTGCTATTCCCTTGGCATTTGTTGTTATTGTCCCCTTGGGTGTTCTGGTTTCCTTGAGGTTGGTTTCCCCCAATGGGATGGTTTTGTTGGGGGTTATTTCCTCCCGGTCCCAGGTTATTATTGTTTCAATTTTTTCCTTTCTTCTTGGAATTATTCGATTGATGGGTAGGATTTACTGCATTCAACTATTCAAAATCTTGAATCTGTTGAATGGGAGAGGGATGAAAAATGTTAACGACAACATTTGGTTGTCCTAGTGGAGGAACAACCAGCTATGAAGGACCGATAAATAGAAAATATGGATTGTTTTGGGGTAACGATCCATAGGGTGCATAGGAAGGTGAAGCTCTTTCACTAGTGCCCAGGTTGTATGTGGAGGTAGAAGGTAAACCTAAACTTGGTTGAGAGGCCAGATGCATTATGGGTACCGGTGAAGGGCCACCCATGGGCAGAGGGGGAGCAACAGGATATGATTGTTTGTAAGTGGGAGGAGGGTAATAACATGGCCCTCCATAGGGTTTCATATATTGAGGTGCACTGTAAATAGGTGGTGGTTGGGTGTAAGGGTTGTGATGTGTTCTGGAACTAATCAACCCATCCGTAGCATGGGACATCCCAGGTTTGTCCTGGCCAAATGGTACAGGTCTGGGTGCATCAGGTAACACTATGTATAAGTAAGATGAATGAGCATAGATAAGGTCGAATTGTTGGGCCTTGTTGATGGATTCCTTTTCTGACTGAGGAAAAGTGGATGCTACATCTTTGGCAAGGACAAAGACGAGTGATTTAAGAAACCAGTCAAGGTGTTGTTCCTTGGTGGTTTCTTCTTTGCAAAAACTATGTCATCAACGCCATTCATGGATGTGGTCAGTGATATGGATAGAAAAGGTTTGTTTACACTCAGAGAGAATTTCTAAGCCAGTGTCATGACGAACTAGTAGTTGAAAAAAGGCCAAAAAGGCTTTTTCCAATGGTTCAAAAGTCACATGAGACCCTGATTTTTCATCGACATGCCATTTGGCTGAGGAACCCGTGAGAGTTCGTTGAAAAACACTCAAGTGGATGGATTCATCCATGATTTTGTTTGAAGAGCACCATAAGTGGAAGGTCATGAGATGGTTGGCAAGGTCTTCCCCTGGTTTTCCTTCAAACTTAGGAATGTCTGAAGGCAATTTGGTAGGCATAGCAAGCCAAGTGGCATCATGTAAGATGGGATCATTCATGAGTTTGGTTAAATCAAGAATGTTTAGGGATGCCAGGTATGGAAAGGGAATATTTGGTGGAGGAGTGGATCTAGCCATTGTGTGAGTATATAGTGTACCTTTCCCTTGGGAGAGATGTGGTGGGGTTGTACTTCCTCCTTGAGAAGAAGTTTGACCCCCGCCTCCTTGTAAAAGAGAACTAGTGAATGGGTGGCCTTGGGTATTGGACCCAAGAAATGTGGAACCAAGTAAAGTTTATCCCAAAATATTAGCACTCACAGGGGTGTGAGATGGTTGAGCTGGTGAGTTGGAAAGACTAGGAACACCTCCTTGAATAGGAGGGAGATTCTGCAAGCATTTGGAATGACAGGGATTATGTGGGTCCCATATGGTTTCCGACTAGAAAAGTGAATGTGTGCAAATGGTGACAAGAGAAATAAATGAACAAGAGCTTTGTATATGTTGGAGCTTCAAAAGATAATACAACTCACAGTTGCATGTAATCAAATGAGCATCATACATAAATCAAATGTAAATAAGAAAACATGTGGGTAGGTGGATTTTGTCCATGTGGGGGAACAAAAGTAAAAACAAATGCTCATGTCCTAAAAGAAGTATCGTCCTTCCTCTCAAATAGCACTGGGCCTTCCAAAAGTACTCAACTGTGGGGTCTGAAGCCACTGGAAGAGGAACTAGTGAAGGTTTAAATAATCGGTTATAATGAGGGGTAGAGTCTTCATATCCTGAAAGAGCTAGAGATATTTCCCAATAGCCACACAAAATCTGATCAAGGTGAAATTGCAGCCCACAATTTCCACCTCGGTAGATGTCCTAAGTTTGGTCACTATGTACCTTGGTCAAAGTGTAGCATTTAGATTTTCGGCCTCAGAAATAGGTCATGGGCTAGATCCCTTCCAAGAGTTGGGTGACTCAAGGGGGGCCGCACAGAACAACTGGACCTCGACCTTCAACACTTCACAGGTATCTCCCTGCCTTATGGTGTAGGAACACTTGACTTGGAATATTTTGAAAGTTCCCTATTTGTCAACTTCTAATGTTTGAAAATGTGAGAACCAGATAACGGGGGTTTATTTGGATGCCTACCCCCAAGATCCTACATAGACTAAAAAAATTATTTTGGCACCTGCTGTAGAGGAAAACTTAGTGAGTTTTTAGAAAACATTTAGATGTGGTGGGATGGGAGATTGGGGGTGTGAACCAATCTATTTTTAATTAAATGGGTGTGGATTATTTCCAAAGAAGTAGTGGGACGTTTCAGAATTCCTTTGGAGAAAACCTACTTCCACCTCCACAATTCGAAATGGAAAGTATGTGTGTGAGGACTGCCTTTGTGTGCAAGTAAGTGAAAAAGTGTGCCAAGTTTTTAATAAGTTAAGTGTGAGATTGCAACATGTGGACTTCCTGTGGTCCTTACAAATCTTCTTTACTACATGTCATTGGTACAACCTTGCATAATTTTAAAATCCCTAAAGAACTAGCATGTGGACATATGGGTCCTTTACAAATCCTTTGAACTCCCTAAATGTTGTTTACACTAAGAAAGATTTGAAACAATCCTATATTGCAAACATGTGGGCATGTATGGGGCCATTACTTTGAGCTTTAAACTTCCCTAGATTGTGATGTAAACTAAGAAAGCAATTTTAAGAAACTATCCTAAGTTTGCAACATGTGAGCGTGTATGGGCCCTTAAAAAAATTTAAGATGTGTTCAAAAAACTAAGAGGAACCCTAGGGGGGGTTTTCTCCTCCCCTAAATATTTTAAGGGAGATGAAATGTCACCTTAACCACCTTTATGATTCTCAATATCACACTAGGGTGTGATATAAGAGCATACTCAAGGATTAAAGTAAAATTCTAGTCCCAATGTAAGTGTTTTATGTGTGAAAGCAACAACCTCAATTTAAAATTTTACAAGCCAAACAAGCCATCCATGTGGCAACCAAAGAAAAAGAGGAGAATATTGGTTCTTTTTACCCCCTAAGTGCCTATGTTTAGCTAACCTTTCATATGGGAAAGGAGTCTAAGTGGAGTGTTGTTGTCTTTACAAAGTGCATGAAAGCAAGAATCTAAAGGCTAGGGGCCTTCAAATCATCATAAAAACCCTTACAGTTTTGAAAAACTGGAGATATGCATGGGTTACAATTTTGACAGGCGTGCAGAGGGTGAAAAGTGCACAGAATGTGCAGAGCAAAGAGGCTTGTTTCATGCACAGTGCATAGATTATGCATTTGTGGGCAGGAAAATCTGTGCACTTCCTGTCACACATCGAGGGAAAATTTCCAAGTGAAATTCTCCTTCCTCAACTCCAAATTTGGTCTTTGGTAGGTTGGGCTAGGCCGATTTTGATCCCTGCAAGACAAATTTATTAAAAATAAGTTCTCTCTAAGCTCAAATAGGGAGGAATTTGATACCGATCTTCAGTATGGTCGCCAATCTGTTGTGTTGGTTTTGTCACTTGGGTGAGCAAAACAACAACACTTGCATGTCTAGATGAGCTTGCTAGATAGGACAGTAGTTCGTGAGTGGATTAAACAAGCCAAACATATGTAAAAAAAAAGGAAATAAACTAAAACAAATAAGAAATAAAAGTTATAAAGAATGAGAAACTTAGAACCATGAAAATCAATCAAATGACCAACATAATTCTACCAATGGATCAATAGATTAGTAGCCAAAACACCATAGAGAAAAATGAGGACTTGTGAGTCCCCTCTTCCTCCTTGGGAGGGCTCTTGATTTCCCTAATGGAGAGCTCTTCATACAATGGAAGAAAAATGGCAAGTGGTGAAGAAAATCAATGCCTATTCCCTCAAGAGGTGAGTGGAATGGCCTAATACAACGGTGCTTGAAGGCTCCAAAGAGAAAATAGGATTCTCAAGGGAGAATTCTTGCAACAAAACAATACAATGAAAATCTTAGTTTCTTAGTTCACCCATGGCTCTTATTTAGAGAAATTATTCAAGGAAACATGTAATTGGTTCTTGGTGTGAACAAAGGGCCTTTTAGGGCACCCTCTGGTCCTTGACCAGGCCCGCATTCAGATTTCGCTTAGATATGAAGGTCAAATCATGTTGGGAGTTGGTCCATAAGTGGTTGAGGGGCCGACAAGATCCATAAATGCATCGTTCATAGAAGTGCGCATATTTTTTCATACACAGTCGCACAACATTGTGCATTGTGCGTGCTGAGGGATTTGTTGGCCCATGCACACTGGGCATTGTGCGTGCGCTTCCTTTGGTGAATTTGCGCATGTCAATTTTTTACCCAATTGTATAGTTTTTTGCCTTTGTAATGCATTTCAGTGTTGTAGGTGAGATAATTGTTGTTGGCATTGCTGTGTTTCTGTAACCATTTGCGTGCAATGTTGCAGACAAAATTTCAGTGATAACAATCTTCATCTTAAACATCCTATGAAATGGCCATAAAAAGTTTCTGTTATTTACACTTGTTCCCTAGGAAGTATTTATCATCACAATTATAGAAAATACCCTTGATTTGGTGTTCATCCATTTCTGCATGTGTTAACTTTTGGACCTTGAGAGGAGTGTCCTGAGGGGAAGGGGTGTTGGGTTTAGGGTGAGGTAAAAAATGGGGTTTTCTACTCTAGACCAACATGACCTATAGTGCCTCCTTGGCATGCTTAGTTCCTTCTAACCAAATCTGGGGCTGAGCCATGATGACCTAGGCTTGAATTTCATCCTTGAGGCCACTAATAAAGCATTCCTTGAAGAAAGCATATGTCATGCCCTCCGTTTGGAAATCCAAGTGCTCAAAGGTAATAGTAAAATATTCCATTGTTCCCAACTATTTCAAATTGGTTAGATGTCCTAAATGGTGGGTATTCATGTCAAAGCGTTCATACATCTCTACAACAAACTATGACCAAGAAAGATACCCTTGGTGTGCAATTTGATGCCATTTCTACCATTGCCATCTTTCTAGATCCAAATAGATAACTCCATAACAAATATTTCTTTACTCATTAGTGATACCATGTATGGAAAAATAGTGTTCCATATGAGTAACCC
Source organism: Picea sitchensis (assembly GCA_010110895.2). NCBI lineage: Eukaryota > Viridiplantae > Streptophyta > Pinopsida > Pinales > Pinaceae > Picea > Picea sitchensis. Next base: position 162,079 of record SNQJ01S0013201.1, on the reverse strand, counting down.
AGGCTTGAGGATCCGATCCATCAAATTTGTTTACCTTGACTCTAGGAATATGGGGGTCATGAGGTAGGGAGTTGGAATGAGAGTCTATAGGTTGGTTGGAGTCAAAACCTTCAATATAGAGAGGTGGGTCAGAGGAGGAAGGACCCTGGAAGTTTTTCATGAAGTAGTGTAGAGTGGGATGGACTTCAACAATTTGGCTATCAAGTTGATCTTAGATGTGGTCCATTTTTGCATGAATGACCAGAATATCCCTATTTACTTGGGCCTAAAGGGAACTAATATCAGTATTCAATTTCTGATTGGTTTCTTCTTGGAGGGTGGAAGCCATGAGGGGACAAGGGGTGTGTCCACTAACAAAAAAGTAGAGAAGTGATATCTACCACAATGATCATGGAAATGAGAGGATACCAATGCGATAAGTGGGAAATAAGGGTGTCGAGAAGGGTATGGGTCCATGGGGTTAAAAAAAATGATAGGAATCACAACAATCAGGGCAAAAAGGGGAATCCAATGAGATAAGTCACAAATAAGGGTTTCGATAAGGGTATGGGTCCACAGGGTAAAAACAAGTAAACAAATGATAGGTATTAAAACAATTAGGGTGAAAGGGGAATCCAATGAGATAGTTCTCAAATGAGGGTGCAGGCAGGACCCCAATTTTTTATTTTTACTTCTGCAAAGTTATACTCCAACCTGAATAATACTGCAGTGTTGAAATACCCAAATTCTTAAAAAAATAAAAAGTGTAGTAATTTCGCAACCAAAATGCAGGAAGCAAGGTTGCATGGCAATAAATCTTGTTTATTCCTTTTTTGTTTTTTTTGTCCCAAGGGTTATTGTTTTTAGAGTTCATATAGACAAGGGTTTTCCATGTGTTATATCTCTTTGATATACATGTGGTGTCAAATATTAGTACTCGACCCAATATCTCAGGGCACAACCTAAGGAGGATAGATTGTGCCCTTAGTTGTACTACCTGATTACACAGGTACTAGAGAGTATCTTCTCGAGTGTTGTTCTCAGTGGCACTATAGAAATCAGGCGATTGATCAATTGATCTAAGGTTGGTTTCAGGATACCAAGGGGGGATCCTGATATACTATAGGTACTTGGAAGAGGAATTATGTATACATGTGTTGTTTGATGTGATACCACTCGAAGGTACCAACAAAGGTTACAAGGGTGTCCAACAATGTGAGCTAAAAAACCTCTTTTATTTCCTGTGTGTATTCTTCCCTGAACATGGATTTATGCACTAAATGAAAGATTTCTATAGTTTAAAGATGTGAGAACACATCCCTACCCTAAAAAATAAATGTACCCATAATTCTTTCCAAGGAATGTGCTTTGATACCACTTGTTATGCACCTGGTTATGTGATATTAAGTAGAAACATGAATATAACATAAATTACCAATGGAACAAAAAAATATAGAGAATAGCACACCAAAAAGATACCTTTATTGAAATGGGAACAATGTTCACTTGGCTCTTCGAGGGGGAAATGTTGGTTATATCTCTCTTTCACTTCTTGGGCTGACCAAGGTTTGGATCTCAACAGGTTTTCAACAAAACCCTCTAAAACTATCGGCCCTCCTGGTAAACCAGAAGGCAACACTATGCACAGAGTGCACCGCGCAGTCTCACCCAAGATAGCTTTATGGGTGACTACAATGCTCAAGTGCTTGCAGTCTAGGAATGAGTGGGGATCTAGGGTTGTATTCTATCTTCTTCATGCATTAATCTTTTCATTCATTCAAGTATATTTAGGATTCATCCATCTTTAGGCTCATGCATGCATTCTAATACATCTAGTTAATCATTCATTCCTAATATAACCATTAACATGAAATAAGCATTCAATAAAAATCACATATAACATAGGTTTTACCATGGTTCACCCCCTCTTGGGATAGATCCACAAATATTTGTCTTCTCTTCTCTTTTATTTAGTCTACTGCAAAATCTAGCATTGCGTGCATTACATCTTCAATCATACAATCATGAAGAGTTTCAGGAACCTCTATGAGGCGGACTAGATCACACCAAGCTCCCAATCCTGTGACCTAACCCTCAAAATATAGCTTTCTTGACTCTTCTACAACCTTATTAAAATCATAATAACCATCATCAACTCTCTGAACCCTTTCCAACCCCTAACCTAGAACTCCTAGGTTATTATTTATACTATTTTAGAGGATTATAGCCGTTACAATATTTATCAAAACCCCTAACCCTATCATGGTTAGTCTTTCCTACCTTCTCGCCACATTTATTCTCCTCTTGCATGCTACTTTTCCTCTTGCATGCTTCTTTTCCTGCCACCTGTTCTTCTCCAAAAATAGGCTCGTGCCCCAAATATCCTTCCTTCTCAAAATAGGCATGTTCCTAATAGGCCCCCAACACTGACATGTGGCTCGTCCCAAGCCACTTAGGTGGTGCACGCTGCCTAAACAACATCTTCCAAGATGTGGAATTTTCCTTCTGACTCTTCCCATTTTTCTCTAGCTTTCACAGCTTTCCCTGTGAGCTCTTCTACCCTCTGCAATGCGATATGCTCCTTGAGAGACTATGCGCTCTTAGCATGGTCCTGAGCCATTCTTGTATTTTCCTTCTCTAGTTTCACAATTATTTGTGCTCCTTTCTCTTGGAGAGGTTCTAACTGAGATTTCCTGGCCTGCTTGTTATTCTGTGCAGTCTTCAGTTCTGCCTGCAGGGTCTTCATTTCCTGCACGCCCTTCACTCTCTCTGTAATGTTCATGGACTTTTTTCATTGCTTCAACTCCTAGATTGTAGTGTTGACTACCTCATCTTGTTGGTATAATTGTTGGACCCTGTCATTTTCTTCCAACATCTTCCATAGCTGTGAGGTTCTGTCAAACAGTTGTCTGACCTTTTCTGCTTCTTTCTCCATCATTTCCACTTGCAGGGCTTCCTTTTGTGCCTTTTTAGCCATAACTTCAGGAGGAGTAGTTGGATTTAATTTTTCTTTAATCTTCTTGGTCTCCTTCTTGTAGTCCTCGAGCATCTACCCGATGATTTGGATCTATTCTTCTGCATTGATCATGGATGCATGCATGTTCTTTGGGATTCTTGTGAAGACTTCCTTCATCTTCTACTCTAAATTATCTGTGCGTTTTTTCTCTTCTTTCATCTCCAACTTTACCTGCTCGATGACCAGTTCTAGGGCATCCTTACCATTTTTCATTACCTGCAATTTTTTCACATCTGTCCTTTCTCGTGATTGAACTTCCTACGTGGCACTGACATGCAGTTTGTATAATGCCTTTGTTGGTATTCTCGCTAATACCAATTATACATGTGCCAGATCCTTGAGTGTTGTCTGAGATATGGCCTCATCCATATGCAACATCGATGTTGTTATATGGAATCTCGGAATTGATTATTCTATGGTCTGGATGGTGTATTCCTTGTTTGGCGTGGCCCTTTCCTTTTCTTCTATTGCTGCGGGGATTGGTTCTGTTCCCTTTTTGTTCCTTATGATGCTTGTATTTTCTCTAATACCTATTTGATATCGGCCAAATCATTCTGTATCCTTCCTCTTTGGTTCTCATCCTCTTCAAAATCCTCTGCTACGCGATCTTGTACTCTCTCTGCAACAATATCGACATCATCGTTGGTGATTGTATACTCCGGGATCTATTTATGGGCCTTGGCCTTCTTTCACGACCCCCATGTATGTGTAATTTTTCATTTGGGTGGCCCTATTTCTTGTGGAGTATTTTTCGAAGGGGTTTCCTGCATCATTGTGTCCCCCCTTCCTTGTTCTTCTTGTGTCAGGGAAGTGTCCTTCCTTCCTGTTTGTGCATCCTCCTTTGGATCACTTTCCTTCTTCTGTTGCGTTGGATTTTGACTGGGCTTTCCCTATTGTGTTGGTTTCTTGGGCGCACCGTTGTCACCTACAGGTGTCTTGGATGACCCTACACTTCTTTTCCCTTGGGCATGTCCTTGGTGATGAATGGGATCCTTTAGTAATCCTGCCAGTCTCTCATTTCCATCTCAACTCCTTCTGCATTTATGCATAATCAAAGTTGCAACCATTCTTCTACTGGATCCCTATGTTCTTGGGTCCACATGTTGTGTCGTGTAGCCCTAAAGTTGGATATCCCTTGATATTGCATGACCACTTCCAGAGTTATCCTCCAAGTGTTGGCTATGTTGTCCTCGATGTCACTGAGATACTGAGCAAAGGTGTTGGCATTTCCACTTCTTCACTTGGGGTTCGAAGTGCTTCCCATTGACGTGTACTGCATTACGCGATAGTGGCCTACTCTATTGCAGAAATAGGAATAGGGAGGATCTTTCCACCCAATTAAGGCTATCAGGATCAACAACCAGTATTAGTGGAACTTTGTGCCCAAGTATTGTGCATCCTTGCAGTCGTCTAGGAACAGGTTCATAAAATATGGTGCCCAACAGAGCATGGTGTCATTTGTGCACTATGTTGTTGCCGTGACAACCCCTGTAGGGACCTCTTCCTTGCAGAATTTGCGTAGAAATTTGCACACAATTAGTTTCGTGGCCATCCTGGTGACTGTGTCATTGATTCTCTTGATAATAATTCCACGCGAGCCTCTTTCTATCCCATATGTCTTCTTCATCTTTTTGACAAGATTGTTTTCTTTGGTTTTTTCGTCCAGGTACTATGCGGGACTCTCGCTAATTGATGGCAGGCCTGTGATGAATGGAGAGGGGTTCTTCTAACCATAAGCATCCTCCATTGAGGATTTCCATTAACTGCTTGACGAAATTATTCACCTCTTTCACCCTGTCAAATTGGGGAATCTTGACCAGATTTATCATCCCTGTGTTTGCCAGGCATGCCACCCATTGCTTTGGCTGCAGTATTGGGTCTCCAAATGGCCCTGTGCCTAGGCTCTCCATGTACACATGTTGCACAAATTTTGGGAATTTTTTGGTGTCAAACACATCATGGTATGCATATCTCAGCCTTTCCACACAACCTAGTAGATTTGGCATGGCCTTCACCCCCTCTGGAATGCGCGTTAAAACAATTGAGGCATCAAGATTCTTGTGTGGGGACCACATGATGGTTTGTTTTCCCTCTCTTCTTACCGACATGCTAGAGGTCCTAACCTCTAGTTCTTTGTGTTCCCCGCCCGACTTTGGCTGCCCTGTAATGTCTTCAATATGTATTTCTTCCTGCTGCATGGACCCCACCACAAGTTGTGGTCTCGGCTCATTAGACTTCTTCCGCTCGCTATCACCACCATTCATTCTGTGGGATGCTTCATCCCTTGTAGGTTGTTGTGGGTTGCCTGTGGCAACTGGTTCATGGCCCTACGCACTATCATGTGAGTCAATATCCATTACGACCGTCATCAGGGATTTTTCTTCTTGCTTGAACAGTGTCGCACTCACTGGTTCAACCTGCAGTGAGGGAATTGCATCAACATCGACGATTCCCTCTCTCTGCGTCATTTCCTGCTTCACCTCTGTGGTTTCTTGCGGTGACCTAAGACTGTTGCATGTTTTCCATGTGGTTTGGCTTGGTGCACCAACCTTTGGAGATGCCATCATGGGTAATTCTTTCTTTCCTGATTGAGTTTCGACTGCTTCGATCTATGTACTCACATGTTTGCCTCTCGTCTTCTTGATCGTTAGCTTCACGAGTTTGTAAATGAACAATAAGTCTTGTTTGGCCCACATTTCCATTTTATAGAGGGTGTCATAATTGCCCTGAATATTCTCAGATAATCTTCTTTGGTTGTTATTAATGCATTTAAGCTTGTTGAGTACACTTCATTTAGTTTCATAAATGCCCAATTCATGCCTTTTTTCCCTAACAATTGTTTTTTTTCTTTTCTGACAATTGGCTCCTTTTCTGGTGTGATGCACTTTTTCGGTGCACCGTACATTTCTGTTATGACTTTTCCTTAGTGTGTGGTTTTTTTCTTTCTGTCAAACATATGCTGCTTGTGGTCAATTTTTCTTTTTGTTGCGTTGATTCTATTATCATTGTGCACAATATTTCCCAATATTTTTGTATTTTCTTTCTTTTCTACTTTTGTGTTTATTTTTTCCTCTTTTTCTCCTTTTTATTTCTTTTTATCATTTTTTTGTCCTAATCTCTTCTATAGTACACTATATACATGCCTTTTCCAACTGTGTTGTAACTTTTAAGGGTTAGTAGGTCGACTGTCCCTGTACAGTTTCAGTCGACTACCATTGATCATTCCTTTCAGTTATGTTCCTCCCAATTCTTTTAGTTGTACAGATCCCCCATCTGTGATAGTATTTACTTCATATGGCCCTAGCCAATGCATACTAAACTTACCAGGATGTTCAAAAAATTTACTGTCATAGAGAAAAACTAGGTCTCCCTCCTTAAAACTCTTCTTCTTAATATCTTTGTCATGCCAAGCTTTGTCTCTTTCTTTTTGTACTTCCTGGTGAAATCCTGCCAGGATATTTTCCTCTTCCATTTCCATTAGTTGATTTTACCTTTCCTATACTACGCCTCTTTCTTTCATGTTGGTAATTGTTGCTACGCACAGACTAGGTACCAAAAATTCTAATGGCACCACTGATTCCTGCCCATACACCAATCTGAATGGTGTCTGTCCTGACAACTTCTCACATGTGGTCCTATATGCTCACAGTACTGTTGGTATCTTCAAGTCCCAATGATCCCTGTTGACATTGCAGATTTTAGTCAGAGAAGTTTCCAAGATCTTATTGAAAGATTCTACTGTTCCATTTTCCTGAGGATGATATGGTGTAATCTTCTGGTTATAGACTTCAAACTCCTCATTCATAGCATTGATGGTATCATTGATAAAATGAGTGCCTTGGTCGCTCATCAGAATCCTTGGACATCTAAATCTAGTGATCACTTGCTCAAACAAGAAGTGTGTTGTTGTCTATGCGCTATAATCTTTGAGTGGTTCTTCTTCTTCCCATATTGCTAATTATTCAGTCACAGTAATGATATATATAGATCATGACCTTTTTACCGGTGGATTAATAGGTCCCACAAAGTTTATTTCCCATTTGGAAAATACTTGCAGAGTCACTTGTGGTCTCAGAGGCATCTCATCCCTTTTGTTGGGTTTTCCAACCCTCTAACAGAAATCACATTTCTGGAAATATTCCTTGGCATCTTTATGGATTGGTGGCCACCATGATACTACACACAATACCTTATGCATGATAGCTTTTCCTACATAGTGTCTTCCAGCTATTCCTTCATGAGCTTCTGCCAAAATTCTAGGCCTTTCATTTTCTAATACACACCTTCTCAAAATGTTATCTATGCCCATTTTGTATAAATTTCCTACAATAAGTTGATAGTCTGCAGCTTTGACTACTAGATTTTTCTTCTACATAGTGCTAAAATCTTGTGGCGCAATCCCTGTACTTAAGTATTCAATAATATCAGCAAAGTATTCATCAACTACCTATACTGAAAATAATTGTGCATCAGGGAAGTTGTCTTCCAAGTTAGTAGGTTCCTCTCCATTAGTTACCCTTAACAGGTCATCAGGTCCTGCATTTAGCATCCTTGGTTTGACTATTACCTCAAAATCAAATTCTTGGAATAACAGTAGCCATCTACATATCCTCCCCCCCAACACTGGTTTGTTGACTAGATATTTGAGGGTAGAATGGCCTGTGAACATTTTAAAGTGTTTACCCAGTAAGTAGTGACTGAAATTCTAAGGTCCATAGACTGTGGCTAGGCCTTCTCTTTCTGTGGTGTTGTAGTTTTACTCTAATTCTGACAACTTTATACTTGCAAATGCTATAGGATGGTCTAAGTCTCCTACTCTTGGCTGTTACAGAATTGCTCAAAGTGTTATGGTTGATGCAACTACATGCACATGAAAATGTCTTTTCCCAATTTGGGAATACTAGGATAGGTGATGTGACCATCTTTTCTTTTAAAGTGTCTAATACTTGTTGACATTCCTCATTTCACTGAAATCTGGTGTCCTTCTTTAACATTTTTTCCATTGGTTCAGTAATCTATGCATACCCCTTTATGAACTTCCTTTAATAGCCTATATGTCCCAATGATTCTCTTAACTGGTGCATTGACTTTGGTGGTGGTAAATTTACAATGAATGCAAGCTTAGCATGATCCACTTGTAAACCTTGTTTACACACTATATTTCCCAACAATATTCCAAAAGGTGTGCCAAAAATGCATTTCTTGATATTTAATTAGATCTGAAATTTCTTGCATCTCTCCAACATGAGTCTTAATACTTCTACATGGTCCTTTAATAGACTATATGTAGTCCAGTCATCCAGATATACTTCTAGAAACTGATGTATGAATTCCTTAAAATAAGCTATGACTACTCTTGAGAATATGGATGGTTCATTATTCATCCCAAATGGCATGTCTGTATATTGGTAGGATCCCCATTATGTGCCAAAAGTAGTCTTATACCTATCTTCTGGAGCTATTGTGATATAATGGTAACCTGAGAATCCATCTGTAAATGAATATGCTTCCTGGCCTCCCACATTCTCTAAGACCTCATCTATAAAAGGGGTAGGAAAAGGGTCATGTAAGCAAGCATCATTCAATTTTCTCAAGTCTACACATATCCTTATCCCCCCTTGTTTATTTTCTTGGACTACCATAGGTCTTATCCATTCAGATTCCTCTATTGGTTCTATGATACCAGCTTCCAACATTCTGTCAATTTCTTCTTTCACTTTCTGCTTATATACTAGATTCAGTCTGTAAGGTCTCTTCCTGACATGTCTTTCTTCAGGTTTGAGAGGTATTTTAATCTCTCCTAGATCTCCTTCTATGCCTTTCTTCTCTATAAAGGTCATTGGGAACAGGTCATTGTATTCATGCAGTAACTATGTTATTCTTTCTACTATTTGTTCATCCCAATAGTCTCCAATACTTGCCATTTTAGGATTTTCAGTTGTCCCAATGTTGACTTTCTTAAATTTGATTGGTGCAGAAAATACTTCTAACTCCAGATGTGGATCTTCCACCTCTCTTTCTCCCTCAATATCTAGAATCCTAATGTTGCACATATCATCTTCATCCGGTGCTTCCTCTTCAACATAATAGCATGAAAGTAGTTCTTTGACTATCTATCTATTCTCTTGTTGATATTCTATCATGAGTTCAACCTTTGGTTCATCAATAAATATCATTCCTTGTATCAAATTCAACGTTGAATCAATGTTGGGGTTCTCATGTTCAAATGAGAAGGTTACTACAAATTTATGTTGTAAGTCTGTCCATTCTGTAGTACCTCTACGCATCTCTTGGTATATATACCAGTTCCCTGGAATTCCTTCCAATGTATGGATAAAGTGATGAGGCCAGTTCTCTGGTGGTGTCATCCTCCACTATGTTCTACACTTCTCCAAGTGTTCCACTGGTGTGCTTTTCCCATCATACCTCTAGACTATATTGCTTCCTGGTTCTGTACCAAATCTAATGCACAGTAATCATTTACATTGATACGAATCCTGAATTTTTTCTTTGTGCGCACCCCACCATATTGCAAGTGTTGCCTTGAGTGCAATGTCTAAGGCTAATATTCTCTTATTCTCTAACACTTTCTCTTCATATTTTGCCAGAAATTCCTCTAAGTCATTTAACCCATGAAAACTGGGAGGTTCTCTTATATATGTACCAACCCATCTTACTGTGTGGTCTATTCTTGCACACCTTCTTGTATAAACTTCATGTAATCATTGTTTCCAATTCTCTAGACCTGTATCTGAGTTGGAAGCACATGATGTAATTTTTCTCCAGCTAAGTACCCCATCTATAGTTGGGTTCGCATAATCCTCTTTGCGTGTGGTGGTTCTGTACAACTGGTTCATTTCTTCCAGATCCAAACAAGTGGGATCTACAAACCTTTCTCCTTATGATGGATCTAATGGTGCAATGACTCTATATTCACCTAATTCAAAAGTCATTTTCCTTGTCTTCGGGTTGATTATAGCATGGTTGTCAAATTCCCAATCCAATCCAAGCAATGTTGGGTAAGGTGTTGTACCATCTACTATATCTATTACTTCAAAATATTTCATAGTGCACACTCCATCCAAATCTACTGTCACACCTTTAAGCCTTCCAATTGGTAACACTCTGTGTTGATTTTCTAATTTCAATTGGACAGGTGAATAGCCTAGTGTGGGTTCTCCCATACATTGTCATGTGTTCTTAGGTAAGACATTTACTTCAAATCTTAAGTCCAGTATAATATCACCCATGTTGAAGTCCCCAATATTAGCATTTAGTTTGAATTCCCTGCTTGTCCTTCTTCTTGTATGGAGATGATTGACAGTTCTCTGCTCTAATTTCCCTTCTACCTATGTGTTACATATTTCTAGCATATTTTGTAAGATCTTAATAGATGATGGATCATTCAATAACTTAACACAAGATTGAAAAAAAGTTTTTATGTTACTTACTTTCTCTAAAGGTTGTGCTTCACTGGTATGGTCCATTGAAGAGGGAATTTCATACATTGGCAATTTCTGAGTGTGTTGCACAACTGATGTAGATGCAAATTTTTTCTTGAGAAACTCCTATCTTGCCTCCTTGAATGTTTCCTTTTATTTTCGTGCATCAAACTGTTTATGTGGCTCGGTATCCTTCTTAACCCATTGGTGTTGCATTGGATATTCTTTTACTGCATCAGTTCCTGTCTTGTCTCCTCCTCGAGTAACTATATTGATGTTTCTCCCATCATCCCTGGCTTCTGCAGAGATCCATTGGATATTCTAGTTCTTCTAGTTTATTTTTTCCTGGAAATTTCCCAAGAGTGTTGGACTGTATTCAGTATCATGGTTTGTTGTGTGACAGTACATACATGTTGTTGGTGGAAGTGGAAACTCCCTTGCATAATTCCTTGGATGTTGGAAGTTTTGACACAATACTGGACCTATGCCTCATCCAAATCCTCCTCTACCTCATCCTCCACCTCTATATCCACCTTGATCTCCTTGCAGTGCGTTGTATTGAGGTACCTAATTATATTGCACGGGGTTATACTGTGGTTGTGCATTGTTGTATTATGGTTGCACATTGTTATAATGCTATTGTGCATTGTTGTATGGTGGTAGTACCTGGTTGAACTGAGGTGAAACTTGTCCTGTCATCATTTCTGGATGCACCCTATAAGTATCTGAAGTTCTTTCTCTCATCAGTTCCATTGTCCTGCAATATTTATCATCATGACCCACTAACTTGAAAAAATTGTAGTATGAACTTTTGGGTACTTTCTTATACTTCTGCATCATTGGACAATGATATGGATCATGACCATGTATTTTACAAATCTCACACCATGGTCCTCCTGCTGGAAAAGGATTTTTTAATCCTGTTTCCATATACTATGCGAAAGTTGGACATTTGTTCTTATGGTGTCATTTTGTCCTGCATGTGATACACTAAACAACTTCTCTTTTCTCTTTGCCCTTATTCTAGTTAAGTTGAAATGTTAGGTTCTTCATATCCTCCTTTAAATCCTCTATTGTTGGATCTGTCTTCTCATACTAGTTCTCTTCTAGTTGTAAAGCTTACTGCATAGCCTTTGCTTGAGTTTGGAACTTCTATTGTCTTGACAGGTATTTCAAGTGTGGTAACAGTGAGTTCACAAATAAGTGCCTATGTTGCATGTCATTAATTGCATACTTAAACTTACCTTTAAAACATTTAAACCTATGATCAATCTCCCAAATAGACTAACTTAGTTTTTTCCTAATTTCAATCATTTCATTCATGTACTGATCTTCTGAGATGGGCTTCTGAAATTCATTTATCAATAGTTTTTTCACATCTGTAATAGTCCTTGTTACTCCTGGTGGATTTTTTACATATAGGTTCATGTACCAGTTCATTACGTGGTATCTTAGGGTGATAGCTAACTGTGCAAGTTTTGTATCCTCATCTGTGATATTCTTTGCTTCCTAGATCTTCTCACAGATGAATAAGTGCTTCTCAGGATCCTCTGATGCCTCTCCCCAAAATTCTAGTAATTTAATTGTGGGATCATGTCCTACCATTTTGAACTCATACCTTCGCGCGGTGTAGATATTTGATTGTTAGTTCTTAAACTGGCTCCCCCAGTTTATTCTCCTTGATTGGATCCTTTTCATTTTGTTTTTCTTCCTCTAAAATTCAATTGTCTAAACGTTGGTGTTATTTCTAGTGTATTAGTTGCACATGTGGTTGTAGGTTACACACTAACAATGATCTGGATTGGAGTTTTTCCTTTTGTCCCTGAACTTGGACCTCATGTTTTCCTTTAATATGTTGCACACAATATTTCCTCAATCTTCTCCACAGCCCAGAGATCCTCTACCTCTTCTTCGTCGATTTCCTAGACCTCTCTATCAGTTATGGCTCTCTCCTTATTATTCATCTTATATTGGTAGGGTTCTTCATTGCGCATATTTCCAACGGTTTCCATTATCTTCTTTATCTGGTCTTCCTCCATCATGATTGGGTCCATGGACTCCTTCTTCTTTCCCTTATCTATCTCTTCCTCCATTTCTCCACCTCCTGTCAATGCTTCCCCCCTTCCCCCATGCATGCAGGGAAGCTTATTGTTTGATTCCTTAGTCATCACACCGTTGTTATACAATAAAATCTTGATTGAAGTATACAACGATCTGATATACCTACCTCTAGGTCCTTTTAGAAAATCCTGCTCTGCTGCATTGTAAGACTTCGTGGTATCTACTACAAATTCTATGATAAACCCTGCAACAATATTTTCTAACCAGAAATCTGTTGCGCACGTAAATTTTTTATTAAATTGTTGTAACTACGTGATCTCCACATGGTTCCACTCTAGTTGTCCGATTTGATTTGTTGGGTGGTTGTCTTTTAACCTCAATAACCACTCCTGCAACAAATGCATGAAATCACAAAAAAATACCTCATACAAATCGCTAAACACGTATTTGTCAAGATATTTTTGCAGTGTTAACTTAGGGTTTCTATTATCCTTCTGTGCAAACTCAAGCTCCTTTGTTTTGAACCATTTTTCAATCTCCTCCTTCATTGGATTCCATGGACTGAAAATTCCCTTATATACCTTCATTCTCCACACTTTTCTTCCACATATCCCGTCCACTCAATCCTATGTAGTTCCAGCCAGAAACATAACCTATTTCACTTCTTGGGCTGACCTAGGTTCGGATCTCAATAGTTTTCCAACAAAACCCTCTAAAACTATCGACCCTCCTAGTAAACTAGAAGGAAACGTTGCGCACAGAGTGCACCGTGTATTATTGATGAAGAAGCATCGCTCCACCTCAGCAAACACGTCATCACGTCATCACGCAAAAACACAATGGAGGAAGGGAGAGGCATTAAACCTCCCATTGTTTTAAAATTTGGAATAATCCTATACAGATTATTGTGATGTAATATTGTAAATGTTGGGCCATGACTTTGTATACATAGTGGTTGGATTTCATTTAAATGGTTACTTGTAGTAGGTCTAGATCGTAGTCAGGTCTGGTTAAAACATTTATGTAATGTAGCCGTAGGAGTATGGTGTCGTGACAGAGACATTAATGACACTAAGGCAATGGAGAGGATAATCTCGTAGAGCCTGCTTTTGTCATGAGATCTTGTTTTAGATTTCATTAGGAACTAGAGACTTGAGAGAGAGAGGTCTGGATAGAGAGACTCTAAGAGAATTTCTAAGAGAGCGAGCTTGAGAGAACTTGAGAGAACTGAGACTCTGATCAGTCTAGTTTTTGTAATCATCTGTATAGATACACAAAGATAATAGAAAAATAGTTTTTCCTGCATATTGTTGTTCATGTATTTATGTTTCATGAATGAATGTTGTAGATGTATGATAGATTTCATTTACAGTAGGAAGATAGATCTCTCTATCTTTGATTGAGTTGTGTAATATCATTTTGGGTTCTTTAGGCTATGCAAGGAGTGCACAATAGAACGTTGGAAGTTATGTAGCCAGTGCAAAGAGTGTGCATCTGAATCTCTCTGTCGAGTTCAAAGAAGAACGTGCTAGGAGGGTACACCTGGATAGTTTAAAAACTTAGGAAGAGCCTCAGAGTTACTGAATACT
>SNQJ01S0013201.1:119934-147880 GCA_010110895.2 Picea sitchensis | reverse complement strand
GTTCTATAGAGCTCTACCAAGTGGGCATTGAGATGGTGCAAGTGTGCACAGAATAAATCCATGTTGAGTTTGGGAGAAACAGAGTTATTGAATACTCTGTGAGGAAAATCTCTATAGGAAGTGCATCGAGCAAGGAAAATGCTTGGAGGGCGAGAATCATATTCTTTTCAAGAAAACACTTCGGATCTGAGTTTAACGAAATACCAAGAACGCAAGGAGTGCGTGGGAGATCGAAATCTTCGAGGAGATCAAGCTCAGAAGGAATAGCACAAAGAGTGCGTGCAAAGAGAACTTGTTTTAAGTTTGTAAGATCAGGAGAGATAGCACAAGCAGTGTGCGAAGACTCAACTATTCCAAGTCGAGAAGCTCAGGAGAGACAATGCAAGTTTTCATGTAGAGCGCAAGCACACGCCAGGGCTGAGGTCAAGTTTCGCTGCCAAAGCTTAGGAGGGATAGCATTCCCAGAACACAGATGGGACCCAAAGGAGAAGAGCTCACAAAGGAAGCAAAGTTTGAGACCTTTGAAGCTTCGAGATATTCCAAGTCTAGGAAGAAAGGTGCCAAAGCTTAAGAGGAGGAGTACATTTTTCGTTCAATCGAGCAGAAGGAAGATCTGGACCATTGGAACCTACATCCAGACAACGAGATGTGTGCACAGGAGGAGATCCGACTAGTGAAGTCGCGAAGTCCTAAAATCATCAGAACCATCCGTTGTCAAGGAAGGCATGTGGCGAAGGGTCACCGTTTCATTGACTCGCAGAGTGAAGAAGTCAAAGAACAGAATCGGGAGAATTCACGAAGAGTAGATTCGTGAAAGCATCACAGTTGTTGATTGTCCTGACATCATCGTGACCGTCCATTATCAGAGGACACGTGGAAGAGATCCACATAGGTCAGAGATTTGAAATGGGAAGAGTCGATATCATCATAACCGTCCATTGGAAGATACACATGGCGAGCAGTCATCATTTTGCTGACTCGCGACTCAAAGGATTCAATGGACAAAGTTTTAAGAACTCGTAATAGCCAAAATCAAAACAAGGTCTAACTCGTCGGATCAAGGAAGGATCTGAGTTGTCGATCTAAAGCATTGGCATTTTGGCATTTCGAGAGTCGGAGGTTTGAAGGAGAGAACCATCCCAAAGTCCTGAGTCGCTAAGTCCTGAGTCGTGAAGTCCCGACATGCGAAGGAGGTTGGCCCCAGGTCATAAAGGAGGGTCACATAGCAGAAGGTTAAGGGAGGAGCTAGTGGAGGCTAAGCGCTTAACCCAGAAATTGGGATTTCGAAGGATGGAGAGTCAGAGTTGGCTCGCGTAGAATATCTTGATACGTGAAATTGTGATATGATCAAGGGGATAGTGCAAGACCGTAGATTTGGTCTTAGAGAGAAATCGTCAACCGGGGATTCGGGAAACAGGAGTAAGGACTGACTCACATGCAAAAGTCTTAAAGTCATGAAATATGACGAGCCTTTTGCGTAGGCATGCGGTCATAGTCATGGTCACATGGAGTGAGGCTCGCACTTGGTTCTTAGCCACATAAGAGAAGTTTCATAAAAAGGACCTGTGGATTTGTTCAAGGAGGTTCCCGTAGGGACCAAAGAGTTGTTCCAGCTCAAGGGAAGAGAACGATCCAGATATCGGGAGGTCACAGAACCCCGAAAGGGAGGGGGGTTGCATCAAGTATCACCCGAGATATCTTTATGGGTGATTACAATGCTCAAGTTCTTTCAGTCTAGGAATGAGTGGGGATCTGGGTTTGTATTCTATCTTCTTCATTCATTAATATTTCCATTCATTCAAGTATTTATAGGATTCATTCATCTTTAGGCTCATGCATGCACTCTCATACATCTAGTTAATAATTCATTCATAAGATAACCATTAACAGGAAGTAAGCATTCACTAAACATCACATATAGCACAGGTTTTACCATGGTTCACCCCCTCCTAGGCTACATCCACAAATATTTGGCTTCTCTTCTCTTTTATTTAGTCTACTTCAAAATGTAGCGCTGCGAGCATTACATCTTCAATCATACAATCATTAAGAGGTTCAGGAACCTCTATGAGGTGGACTAGATCACACCAGGCTCCTCATCTTGTGACCTAACCCTCAAAATCTATCTTTCTTAACTCTTCTACAACCTTATTACAATCATAATAACCATCATCAACTCTTTGAATCATTTCCAACCCCTAACCTAGACCTCCTAGGTTCTTATTTATACTATTTTACAGGCTTATAGCTGTTACAATCTTTATTAAAAACCTTGACCCTATCACGGTTAGGATTTCTTGCCTTCTCTCCACGTTGTTTCTCCTCTTGCATGTTGTTTTTCCTCTTGCATGCTTCTTTTCCCGCCACCTATTCTTCTCCAAAAATAGGCCCACGCCCAAAATAGCCTTCCTTCTCAAAATAGGCCTACGCCCAACAGGCAACCTATAGCATAGAAACGCTCTATTACAATAATTATCAAGACAAAGATTTTTCATGCCTCCTACTCTTATTTATACTAATTATATCTTCTAAAGAACATTCTAGAGGAAGATCTTTCTAGAAACAAAAGCTTCTATTAGGTCTTCTTATATTGACTCGCTCATATTTATTAAATAGGCCTTATGAATAATGTCGACCTTTATTACATGAAAAATATATTATTCTATCTACATGAGGGGTTAGGGAGGTTAGGTCCCAAACAATAGATTATATTCCATTGTTTTGTGATGGCATAAGACAATATTTTATTCATCTCAGAGAAATATTAGACATCTATGGCACAATTATAGGGATTGTAATAAATTTAAGTAAATAAACAATTTCTTTTTCTAGAATCAATGAATAGGATAGAAGGCTTTGCCCATATTTATTTCCATATCAGTGGGCTGATTTTCAAGATGATTTGAAATAATTTGGGTTCCATATCAAACCAAATGATTATGGTAATAAATATTGGGACTGGTTATTACAAAAGGTATAAATCACGATGTATTTATGGTGCAATTGATTGTTATAAAAGAGAGGGTGGACTTATCTTGATAAAATCAATTATTGAAGCAATTCTTGTGTATTGGATATTATTGGCATTCATCCCTAAAGGATTCCTAGATAAGCTCAAAGAAAACAATTTCGGATATTTATGGGTAGGTTAGGAAAATGGAAAAAAGGGGTATTTAATTGGTTAAATGTAAAATAATAGCAACCCCAAAGGACATGGGAGGATGGGCACTCCTCAATATATAGGAGAAGATTGATTAGTTACTTGGATAGGGAATGATCCCAAGATATCTGGAAAGTCAGTATTTTGCCAACCATTCGAACTCCAGCTCATCCTTCTAGAAGATTCCTTCTACAAGGATCGATAACTTATTCATTTTCTCCTTTAGAAACATGTCCGCACCCTAACCATTAACACAGTGCGGAAAGTCCGCAGTCCAGCTGAATGCAGCATGCGGAAATTAAGGATTTACGCAGGAGAGTATATATGCAGCCTGCGTACTATTTTCAAAATAGGATTTTGAGAAAATGACAACTGTAACCTTCTTCTGGAAAATTTTCTTAATGAAGAGTTTGATCTTCTATCATAATGACATAATCGTAGTATCATCTCGATAACCAAAAATGTGGATAACAGAATGCCCCCCAAAGTCGGAGAGTGGAACCAGTGACAGTCGATTGACTTTGTAAGATGTATGTGTGTGTCAAGAACCAAAAGCACATCTAATCGGAGACCTGCAAACACCCAAGCACCAACAGAGTATTATATATATCCATTCTGAGGTAGGCATTCCCATACTCAGATCATAGACTGACGACATCATAAACAAAAGGTCATGGCCACCAATCATACACTGTGGATCCATGCAGTCGTAATATAGCACAGCCACTGGAATACACTGTNCTGCGTACTATTTTCAAAATAGGATTTTGAGAAAATGACAAGTGTAACCTTCTTCTGGAAAATGTTCTTAATGAAGAGTTTGATCTTCTATCATCATGACATAATCGTAGTATCATCTCGATAACCAAAAATGTGGATAACAGTGAGTGACCTTCCAACTTTGCAATACGTGAAGTCCCGATAAGTGCTTGAGATTGAGCCCCATGTCATAGTCGGTGGTCATCTGAAGGAGGAGCTAGCAAGTGTTAGGCCCTTGTCGGGAAATCAAATATTGAGAGAGTCGAAGTGAATCACACTCAAGGACCTGATACGTGATTTCACGACGCACCTTTTGATTAGGCTTTTGGTCACAAGTAGTGGTCACATGGAGGAGGATGAAGGAGGAGTTAGCATGTGCTAGGCCCCTGTCAGGATTTCGGAGGTTGGGAGATTCAGGGTGACTCGCATGTCAAATACCTGACTTGCAAAGTCCCAAAATTCCTTTTGGGTAGGTGGGTGGTCATAGCCCATGTCCGCCTAAGAGAAACTTGCGTCTGGTGCTTGTTCGCACAGGCCAAGTTCAAAAGGAGCTAATGCCCGACATTCTAATTTTTCGTAGTAGGGCGAAAGGGAAGGTCACGGGTGCCCTTAAACCTGCACCAAGAAACCAAAAGTTTATGTGTATAACTATAGAACGAGACCATCAAGGTCTCATAGAATTGTTTGGATTCAGAATTGGAGAAATTGATTAATTGAAAAAAAGGAAATTCATTTTTTTTATTTTGCCCTATCGTGGGTATGTGACAAATTGCTATTCGAGCATGGTTACAACACTTGGCCTGCTTGGGCTCACAGATGAGTCACTTAATAACTCTATTTGGAGT
The DNA here is from genome assembly GCA_010110895.2 of Picea sitchensis. Classification (NCBI taxonomy): domain Eukaryota; kingdom Viridiplantae; phylum Streptophyta; class Pinopsida; order Pinales; family Pinaceae; genus Picea; species Picea sitchensis. The sequence goes on along the minus strand of SNQJ01S0013201.1, from coordinate 143,116 downwards.
ACTTTTAAAATAACAACACTCTACCTTACCTCTTTCTTAAAAAAGTATGATTTAAAAATGTTAGTAAAGAAAAGAATGGAATTTTCTACTGTATATATGCATTTAAGACATTGAGCCATGTATTGTTCATAAACTAATAGATTGTTAGCTAATAAGTGTTTTTGACAACACTCGAGCAGTTAGTAAATCATGGGAAAAATCCAAGAGTAAAGGATGGTGACGTATCATGAAGTGGGGGATGGCTCCCACAATAGAGACGAAGAATCTGATGAAAGGAGGGCAATGGAAACCCCTCCAGATCTGGCTAAAATTGTAAGGAGCCTCAGGGTTGAGTTATAGAGTTTCAAGGATGACAAAGAGAGATTGATAAAGGAGCAAGAGAAATAAACAAAAATTATCCCAGTCTTTCTACAGAGCTTATCCGACATACAGAGGCAACTGCATTATGAACCTGCAACCAGTCATGTGGACCGACAACACAAGAAAAGAGTTCAGAGTCCACCTGAGACCCGAAAACATGACTCCATAAGTGAACCCACTGGGAGAAGTACTATGATGAAGGTCCAACCTGGAGGCAGGGGACACTCATTGGGAGAGTCCTCTGGAAAGGAAGCTGACAACTCCAAAGGATCTTCTAGTAGCAGGGCCAGCTCGCATTCTCAGAGGAAAGGAAAGAAACGAAAGTGTTCCAAAACCCATGGTCTTGAAGTGTTCAAGAAATACAAACCACCCTCTTTCGATGGAGATATTAAGAAGGGTGAAGAGGCAGAAGCTTGGTTTAAAGAAGTATTTCAGAGTCCATGACTACTCTGAAAACTTGAAGGCTCGAATAGCCATCTTCAACCTGAATGGAAAGGCTTCCATATGGTGGGAAGACCTTAGGAATGTGAAAGGAGTCCATGAGAAGGAATTTTCATGGAAACAGTTTGAGAAATACTTTAGGAAGTAGTATCTGTCAGAAAAATACATGGATGGGAAAACTAAGGAATTGTATGAACTCCGACTGGGGCATCTCACCATAGAGGAATTTGTCAATAAATTCATTGAACTACTGAGGTATGTACCCTACATAAAAGATGAAAAATAAAAAATGTTGTGGTTTATTAGTGGGTTACCTCAGACCTATCGAGATAGGATTGAGTTCGATGAACCAAGTACCTTAGAAGAAGTTATCTGGAAGGTGAGGTATTTTTATGAGTAGTTTGGGAGCAAGACAAGACCCCACGAGGACTGGAAGAAGAAGAATAGTTTGGGATTCCAGAAGAAAAGGTTTAACTCCTCAAGATTTAAGAACTATGGAAAATATTCTAGGGGGCGCCTTTCTGCTAGAAGGGTATATCATAAAAATTTCCCCTCTCAAAGTGGAAATAAACCTTTCCAGATAGTCCCAACAAAGACCGATAACCTAAATAAGGAACCCTTAAAATGCTCGGGTTGTGGAGAAAATTATAGATTGAGGGACTTCCCACATAGACAACAAAATAGTAAGGGGGTCTACAATATCCAAGAAGCTACCACCATCAATGATGTGGCTAGGAGCATACCACGAATCTATGTAGCCCTCAACAATAATCAAGTCGAACACCAAGCTTCAGTAGTGGAGCTGGAAGGTATGATCGCCAACCATCCAATTTCTATTTTAATTGACCCAGGTTCTAATTTGAGTTATGTGTCCCCTAAGATTGCCTATAAGTATAAAATGCAACCAATTAGACATGTTAAACCATGGTTAGTACAACTAGCCATTGGGACCAAAATAAAGGTGGCAGAGGCCATACCAGCCTACCAATTCATCATGGGTGGATTGCCCACCCGAGCGACCCTTAACATACTTCCCCTGGGATATTATGACCCGTTGATTGGTATGGATTGGTTCGCTATTTATAAAACTAAAGTGGACTGTTATCATAAAACTTTAGAATGTGTAAATAAAGAAGGGAGAAAGATGACCCTCCAAGAGATGCAGAACACTGTCTAAGTGAGACAAATATCAGCCCTTCAAATGAAAAAGTATTGCAGAAAAGGGTGTTTCTTATATGCAATACAGGTGTCAGAATCTGTTGAGGATGACAAACCAAACCTAGAGGACCACCCCATATTAAGAAAATACAAGGAATTGTTCCCCAAAGAATTACCAGGTCTACCTCTAAGAAGGGATATTGATTTCTTGATAGAGCTTACACCAGGAGCGGTGCCAGCATCTAGAACGCCATATAGGATGAGCACGCCAGAGATGGTTGGGATCAAGCTATAGCTAAAGGAGATGATGGACAAAGGCTACATATAGCCCAGTGTATCTCTGTGGTGAGTGCCTATTCTATTTGTAAAAAATAAATATGGCACAATCCAACTGTGCATAGATTACAAACAGCTCAATAAGACAACCATAAAGAACAAATACCCCTTACCCAGAATCAATGACTTGTTCGACCAACTGGGAGGCACTGCCATATTCTTGAAGATCGACTTGAGGTCTGGATACCACCAAGTCTAGATTAAGGATGAATACATCCACAAAATAGCCTTCAGAACGAGGTATGGTCACTATGAATTCATGGTGGTGCCATTTGGGTTAACCAATGCCCCCGCCACTTTTATGTTTTTGATGAATAATGTACTCAACAAATTTCTAGACAAATTTGTATTGGTTTTCATTGATGATATCCTAATATACTCCAAGAACAAGGAGGAGCACGAGGAACATCTTAGACTCATACTTCAAGTACTAAGAGAGCATCATCTCTACACTAATTTTAGCAAGTGCGACTTCTTTCAAAAGAAAGTCCATTACTTAGGCCAGGTCATTTCTAAGGAAGGGGTGGCAGTGGACCCCGATAAGATCAGATCTATTATGGAATGGTCTATCCCAAAGGATGTATAAGATATCATATCCTTCATGGGCTTATCCAGATACTATAGAAGGTTCATAAAAGGATTTTCCAAGATTGGTTATCCAATCACTACCCTTCAGAGAAAGGGGATCAAATTCATTTGGACATCAAAATGTGAAGAAAGATTTCAGGAACTGAAATACCTTCTGACCCATGCACCCATGATAAATATTGCATACCCGGATAATGATTTCCTCGTATGTACAAATGCTTGCAAGGAAGGACTAGGATGAGTCCTTATGCAAGAGGGATGTGTAATTTCCTACGCATCCCAGAAATTAAATGAACATGAGACCAATTATGTGACCCATGACCTAGAATTGGCTTCCATAGTACATGCTTTAAAAATGTGGAGGCACTACCTCCTGGGAAGGAGATTTGTGCTTATGACATACCATTGTGGGTTGAGGCACCTGTTTGATCAATCGAAATTCAACGTCAGGCAAGCTAGGTGGATAGCTCTCCTAAGTGAATTTGATTTCAAAATCAAACACAAAAAAGGAAAGGAAAATAGGGTGGCTGATGCGCTTAGCAGAAGTATAAAAATTATTCATATGGCAGCAGTAAGCACCTGTGAAATAGATGTCAAGGAGAGAATCAGAAATGCAAAAGAGACATATGCATTCGTTAAGACCGTGACCTCATACCTAATACAAAATCCTACAGGGATTAAGTATGAAGGCTACCAAATGCTCGAGGAAAGGCTGTTGACTTACAGAAACAGATTGTATATTCTGAACTGTGATGACTTGAAGAGGTTCATAATGGATGAACTGCATAAGAGACCATATATTGGTCACCCAGGATATCAGAAGATGATCACAGCCACTAGGAAACAATTCTATTGGCCTGGCGTAATGAAAGACATAGCTAACTATCTAGCTAAGTGCCTAGAAAGACAGGAAGTTAAGGTAGACCACCGACATCCAGCAAGATTATTGTAGCCCCTACCAATCCCAGAATGGAAATGGGAAACCATCTCCATGGATTTCATCACCGGATTACCAAAGTCGACCAAGAAAAATGATGCCATCATGGTCGTGGTGGAAAAATGCAGTAAGTATGCTCATTTCATTATTGTCAAATCAACTTACAAGGCCATAGATATTGCCAACATCTTCAGAATGGATATATTTAGACTACATGGCATGCCCAAGGAAATTGTATCTGACCGAGATACCAAGTTCACTTCAAATTTTTGGAAATCCCTAATGTCCTGTCTGGAGACAAAATTGCTATTTAGTACAGCTTATCACCCTCAAATGGATGGACAGATAGAAAGAGTAAACCAAATAGTAGAGGACATGCTAAGGATGCATGTAATGCATCAGACTAAGAAGTGGGAAGACTACTTACCATTGGTAGAGTTTTCTTACAACAATGGTTATCAAGAATCCTTGAAGATGAGCCCTTTTGAAGTCCTCTATGGTAGACAATGCAAGATTCCAATCAACTGGAGTAATCCAGTAGACAAAATTACAATCGGACCCAAAATGTTGAAAGAAATGGAACAGGAAGTGGTGCAGATAAGGAAAAATCTGAAAATTGCTCAGGACTGACAGAAAAGTTACGCCGACAGAAAGAGAACTCCCCGAGAGTTCAAAGCCGGAGACCATGTCTATCTCGGAGTTAGACCCGGAAAGAGTTCTCTGAGAATTGGAGCCTATGCCAAGTTGACACCTCGGTATTTTGGACCCTTTGAAATCTTAGATAGAGTGGGACCTGTAGCCTATAGGATAACACTTCCTCCCACAGTAAAAGCACATAATGTTTTCCATGTTTCATTATTGAAGAAATATGTACATGATGCTAATCATATACTTGACTGCTCTGTGATCCAGGTGGAACCGGAGGGAGAATTCCTACCAGAACCCCAATGCATACTAGACAGGAAGGAGACCACACTCAGGAACTGAACCATTGCACAGGTCAAGGTGAAATGGAAACACTTTGGCCTCAATGAGGCTACATGGGAAATGGAAGATGCCATGAAACAAGCATATCCAATTTCGTTTACTTCTGTACATAACTATCATTTTTATAGATAGAATATCGAGGATGATGATTCCTTTAAGGGGGAGGGTTGTAACACCCTGTTTCCCCCAGTCTGTAAATATAACTTTATTGGCCAGGAACTATGGAAAACTCAAAGTGTGAATGTTTGATGTGATGGACCTTTGCATAAAAGGTCGATGAATGTAAAAAATGTTATTTTAATAGATAATGGAAACGTGTTGCATAATTGTTGAGAAGGGGATGTGCTAAGAGAGGCCACTATTGCTAATGAAAAGGTGGTGGAGGGGACCCGGAATGGTTGTGTTAAACTCCACCAAACCAGTACTATGCTGGTATTAATTTCTTAAGATTAGAACAACCCTTTGACCCAAAATGAATTACATTCAAGCTGGTAGGTTGGAAGACCCCCTCAAGAGTTATTGAGGAGATGGGGAAGGCTACCCATATATAAGGCTTCTGGACCTTACCACAAACTGGGGATTCGAGCCACACACAATCTTGTTGAGGAAGGCAAGAAAGGAAGTGTGGTGTGGGGATAGAGGACTGGGGGAAGAATGCAGAGATGAGAGAAAAAACTCTCGGGTCTGAGGAAGGATGGAAAGAGAAAACTAAGTTATGATCACAGGGGATAGAGACTGAGTCAGGAGAAGGAGAGTAACCTTCGTCCCTAACTTCCATTGAGCTAGAAGTGAGAGATTGAATCTCAAAGTATCGTGGCCTAAGCTCGGGGTGGCCATTGATAAATCCATCGGGAGTGATTGGGCCTATGGTTGGGTGGAAATACGCACCCCTCTCAGTAGTCCCATCGTGCCTTATGGTTCTGATAAGTGTTTTTATGCCTTGTGCTTGTAATTAGAAATAATGAATTACATGCTTGTATTTATATTCCTAAAATGTTTTCTATACTAAATGATTAAGTTAGAAGTATGTGTTCATTCCTTGAGAACCTTCATATATGCTTGTTTTCTGTATGTGCTAGCTTAATTCCTCAGAAGCACCTTCCTAGAGAATTTCGTCACCATCCTAGAGTTGTGTTAGTACTTCTTGATTTCGGAGGTTAAACCCTGCAATCACTGTGAGGACGGAGTCCAATAAGCTCAGGAGAGGTAGTGCATGTATGCACTGATTCTCTGTAAGGTGGGTAGAGACCAAGACCATCTTAAGTCCTAAAGTTGAGGAATGAATGTAAGGAGTGCACAGAAGAATGCTTCCAAGCGTTATGCTCAAGAGAAAGAATGAAAAACCCTTAAGCCTTTCAGAACCAATGAAGCCTAGGAAGAATAGTAAGGTTCAAGTATTGAAATGGAATATCCTTTCGTTTAGAAGATGAACAGATGAGATCCGTTCAGGAGGACTTGGGGTCTGTCGCGATTGTTAGATTTGAAGAAGGGGCGCAGGAGTTAACGCCTCAACTCCTTCAGTCTTCGCAAGATCGCACATCGGGAGATCCGATCATTGGCGTGACTAAACTCCTGATACCCGAAATTGTGACATGATCGGGACCATAGATCTAAGGATCTACCGGGACCCTCCTGGTTCATCCGATTTGGTTACTCCAAAATATCAGCATTTCGAAAGTCGAAAATATGAAGGAAGCTGTGACTTGGAGGTCGCAAGTCACGAGATCTTGACATCGTCGGAACCGTTCATCGAAAGGGACGCATGGTGAGAGATCAACGTTTCGTTGACTCACACTAGGGAAAGGTCAAAGGGGAGAGTAGTGAGAACTTGCAAGGCATGAGTTTGTGATTTGACAATGGCCATGAGATCCAGAGGAGTGCGAGCCATTGATTTGGTGCTCCGAAATATTGGTATTTCAGGAGTCGAGAGAACAGAGCTGAATCATATTGGGAGTTTCTGATACGCGAAATTGTGACGCGATCTAGACTGTTTGATCGTCGAAGAATCGAGACCGTTGATCTGTGCTGAGGAGATATCGGCATTTAGGATATCGGGAGAAGGGAGGTAAGTGACCTTCCAACTTCATGATACGTGAAGTCCCGATAAGTGCTTGAGGTTGAGCACCGAGTCACAGTCGATGGTCATCTGAAGGAGGAGCTAGGAAGTGTTAGGCCCTTGTCGAGAAATCGGAGATCAGGAGAGTAGACTTGAATCACACACAAGGACCTGATACATGATTTCATGATGCACCTTTCAATTAGGATTGTGGTCACAGGTAGTGGTCACATGGATGAGGATAAAGGAGGAACTAGCATGTGTTAGGCCCCTGTCAGGATTTCGGAGGTTGGGAGATTCAGGGTGACTCACATGTAGAATACCCAACATGCGAAGTCCCAAAACGCCTTTTGGGTAGGTAGGTGGTCATAGCCTGTGGCCGCCTGAGAGAAACTTGTGTCTGGTGCTTGTTCACGCAGGGCGAGTTCAAAAGGAGATAACACTCGACATTCTGATTTTTCGCAGCAGGGTGAAAGGGAAGGTCGCGGGTTCTCTTAAACCTACACCAAGAAACTGAAAGGTTATGTGTGTAAATATAGAACGATACCATCAAGGTCTTAGAGAATTGTTTGGCTTCAGAGTTGGAGAAATCGATTAATTGAAGAAAAAGAAATTCTTTTTTTTTCCCCTGTCGTGTGTATGTGACATAGTCCCTATCTTACTAGTTCGGATTCTATTTAAAGATCAATTTGAAGTTATCCAAATTATTTTTAACTACCTTTTAAGTAAAGATAATCATAAGAAAATATGTCATCAAAATCCCTAAATAGATTCATAGTGTCAACCATTGTTTCATCATCCCAACAATTCTTAATCTCCAAATACTTTGTCCCCTTGTCAGTTTTTTGATATTGATCTTCTTTTGAGGACCACATGCCCCTTCCATTCTCTATTCAATGTCATTTTTCTCATACACATGTTGTTCATTGATCTTCCCTCCAATATAAGCTATGGGGATATGATTGAACTTTCATGAAGAACTTCTCATTTTTCTTAGAACTATTCTCCTATGAAAATTGGTTGGTTCATTTTCTTGAAGAATTCAACTAAACACTCAATATCACTAACTAGTCCTTTATTTAGGCTCGAGAGAAAATTCCTTCATAATTATTCCATCTTTGGTTTCTCAATGTCTCTCCTTATGGAAATGCATTTGTATGAAACCCATCAATAACAACAAGTAGTATGTGGGATGTAATCATTTTGGGTTCCTGAATATTCTTCGTATATTCTTTCTTCATTTGTAACAACCATTGTAGGGGTCGAAGTTATATGATGCCATGGTTTCAATAGTTCTTCTCATCCTTGATTTTTCTAAAGCAAAGAAACATGGATCTCAGATTGTCCCAAGTAATTTATGGTTTTGGGATGAAGTATTCCATCCACCATTGACATGTTGTCATCCCTAGTGTCATAGAAAAATATCACCTTTTCTTTGTTAGAGAAAAAATCCATCTGCTTCTCGAGTTTCTCAATATGCTTGACTAAATTTTGTCTTTCTTCAAATTCTATAGTTAGTGAAATCTTTCAGGATTTGTCTCAAAACGGGTTCTTAAGATAACCTAGGTATATTTCATGGTTCATATGTTCCCAATCTTATAACACAAAATCAAATTCATCTCCCAATGAGACATCCATATGTGGAACCCGTTTGAAATTAGGTATTAGGTCTATTATCATTTAATTTTCCATATATAGGTGGGCCATATCGGGACTTGGTTTAAAAGGTTCATATCTTTCTACTACATTTTTTGTATTTCAACTACCAATTTAATTTTATTTGAGTGGGATAATCACCATTTTACATGCTTTTTAGAACATAAAATCTAGCTTATTGGAACATACTATGCCCCACATAGTGAATATAAATGAGAATCCAAACAATAAGGAATAGTCTCCCCTTGGAAGTATAATCACTTCAAAAGTTACAAACATTTTTATGGAATAATAGTTTGTATTCACCCCAACTAGTTTCCCAATTCGTTTACATGTTGTATGATTGGTGACACCACTATGCATTATTTGTGGTTGGCCTAGTACCTCCTCCTAGTGAATTGAGGAAATAACATTAATATTGGTGCCCAAATAGACCACACCATCAACAATTGGTTTCCCCATGATAGCATAAGTCACTAACTCCCTATATTTTCAACATGTCTAATCCTCAGTCACCATCACCACCATCATGTAAAAACAATATACTATATTTTCTGAAGAAATATTTTAACTTTCAGTTGGTTTTTTAAGTTCTAAAACTTGGTCCCCAAGGATTATCTTGTGCTCAGCTTCAGACTTGATATGTGACTCTGATTGCCTTCTCATTTACTCCCATTTGATGGTATCACGATGTTTTTTCCAATTTTTTTCATTGTACAATGAAATCCATCTTATCTCTAATAGGAACCGACTCTTCGTTGGTGTCCTATTATCCATATCCTTCTAGTAGGAAGTAGGTTGCAATGAACACATATAGGTGTTATTCATATTCTATGATATATATAATTTTACACATCTTTGGAGATGCACCTTTTATGACCAAAAAATCCTTCATTTCATGTATATTGGATCTTAAAGGACACAACATGCTTGTCCAAGGACACTAAAGATGTGATTTTTAGTTGTAAGCTCCCATTCACTACATTGGAAACACTTGCATTTTTTTGAAGAACCTAACATTGTGATGATTGATGAATTATTTTCCTAATTCTAAGATCAATACACATTTTTATATTTTTATTCCCCTTAGTACTAACCTCTTATGTTAAAAGTGGGTTTATCACTTGGGAAATTCACCAGGGAACTAACATCATATCACATGGGTTCATATTGGGGGTTTTTAAAATATTTTAAAGGTAATTCAATTTATTGGGTGATATTAAGGGGCTGAGGGGGATTTTTTAACTAAACTAGATGCATACATATTGTGAGGTGGTGAGGTATGGGGGATTTGAACTAGCCAAAACCTTGGGGGAGGGGAGGGGCTTTGAGGTCACCAAGATATTGGGGTGTAAATCCTAGTGGATTTGGGAAACCAAACACCAGAGAAAAGAAAAGTTGTCCAACCTTAACCCTAAATATTCAATTTCTTCCTTGAGAAAGATGATTATTATTCTGGGATTTTGCATAGAGGAAATTTTAGTCAAAGAACCTTGACTTTAAATCTAGTATTTGCAAATTGTATGGAGATACCATTGTTTCTATAATGAAGGAATCTACACAAAATTTGAAATTCTTTCTATGTTAACCTATTCTATGCTTGATTCATGACATTATGTATAAATTCTCTTATCTTATTTTGTTGAAGCTATATGGGTTTTTAATATGCTATAATTCCTAATATTATTTAAATACTTAGGAATTTAGAAGTAATAGGTGGTGTTGGAAGCTCACACATCTTGAAAGAGCTAGTATTTGATTATTGGCGCCTTTTCTAATTGGAATTATCTAGAGGTTTGAAGTAAGAGGTGATGAACCTTGACTTAACAACGCAAGAAAATCCACATTTGTGAGACTTTTGTTGTAAGTGAAGCAACTTACTAAGGAGTAGGGAGATAAATATCTAGTCCTTATTGTTATACCACAATTTTCCACACCATTTGCATTGTGAGATAGCTTAGTCCTTGTCCCTGACTTGCAATCTCAAATTCCAACTTTCCTCATCAGAGTCACTTTAAAAACAATGTTTTTTCTCATATCCATAGGTCACCTTTGTGAAACACGTGGACATTTGCACCTTTCTAGTGTACAACCTGCAGATTCCCTCAAAAAATGTGAAAAATAAAATAATTCCACATTTTTTAGCAGAGATTTTGGTTGGGCTTGTTTCCCAACATCTCTGGGCCCGTACCAATGGAATTCAACCTTCTTAACCTCTTGAGGATGGTATAAAGTCACCTTTGGGGGCATGGATGAGGGAGGAAAACCTAGGTGAAAAGTTATGTTGTATAAATTGCAAGTCTCCCTATTCCCCTTCATTCTTTGAGTAACATCTGCTTGACCTAGAATCTTGGTTCCATAATTCCTTCCTTTTCATTATATGACCATAAGGTGTGATCCTATCCTTATTGGGTCATATAAGGAAGGGAAATATTGTTGAGTGATGCTTGAAGGACCTTTTGGAGGAACTTGGGCAATTGGATTCAAGGAAATAACGACAGTTGGAGTCAGGTTGTAACCACTTCATCTTACTGTTGTTAGTAAAGAGTTATCTTTTCCCCATACTTGTGTAGTATTGATTCAATTTGCTTATTTATGTTGAATCAATTTTCATATTTAAATCCATTTATTAGTTACTTGTATGATTTTTTGTTATAAATACCTTGTTGTATCACTTTCTTGATCTTGTTTGCAAGTTAATTCAAGCACGAGTCAAGAGCAGTACCATGGTCAAGAGTAAGGATTGACACCAAATGTAAGGATACAAGGTGTGACACCTTCTCCTCCCCCTGATAAAGTAGTTATTTCATGACAAGTCTTATGTGTGGGTTAGGATTCTATCTTTTACTTGGTCAATATCTGTTGTGACATGAACCAAAGTGACGCGGTAAAAATCCCATAACACTTGTACCTTATGGAAGTTCTCAATGAATCATTAAAGTATATAAACAAGAAATGAAAATGATAATCAATTTCATGGGGGGTATAAAGATGAAATGATAACACATGTCAAATATTGGGACCAACATACAAGGAGTATAAATAATAAGGGGTATAAAAATACCATGAAAAAATGGTACTTGGAATATTCAGTGAAAATAGGGGGCTATTTTATTTGGAAATATGTATTAGAGGGGGTATTAATATTAATTTTTTTGGAGCGAGAAAATAAATTAACGGTATTATTTAATATCCCACGAAGGCACATTCTATGTCATAGGTTTACTAAGTAAACCACCCAAGGTTTATCACCACTATTCTCATTTCAGTTGACCCTAATTATTTGGATTAAATGTGAAATTTTTCTAGGTGTGGTTCTTAGTATTGCATGTGTAGAAAAAATTGAACCTATTCGCGTTCTTCATGTTCTTTCCATGTTTATGGAATAAACCCCTTTAGTATTCTTGTATTCCTTTATATTTTTTGGTTTGTGTTTCTTGGCTTCATTTTCCTTCTTTTTCATCTATTACTCCATTTTTTTCTCATTTTCTTACGTAGTCAGCTCTGTATCATCCTCCAGATCAATATCCATATTTAAGGAATCTCAAGATGATCATGGTCAATTGGTATAGACTCACCATTAAAGATTAAGCCATAGATCAGAAAAAATTCAATCCATTTGGATGGCTTCGGGAATAAAATACTTTAACTACCTAAAGAGATCCTTTAATTGAGAGCCATATTTTTCCATCATCTTACTCTGAATCTAGCAGATTCACCTCATATTTCCATCATCTTACTCTGCATCTAGCAGATTCACCTCAACTTATTGAATGCTGAAGTATTGGTGTTAGAATATCCATATTCATCCTTGAATTTATTGGCAACATCATCCTATCTTCAAAAATTTTGATTCTCATTAGCTCTCTGAAACCAATTAAGTGTTGCACCTCACAATGTACCTTTAAACATGGTCTATGGATGGATTCGTTTCTTTTTCTCATTTTCGGTGTGTATCAAGGGTGATCAAGTGGTTGACCACATTGTCCATGCTATCAAAATTTGAAAAATTTGACATGTAGAATCGACATGTCTATTGGGTGGTATTATTTTGTTTCTTAGCATAGTATAACACTTCATATACACTACAAAAGAGATTCCCAACATGGTGACCCATCATTTTCTACAATAATTTTGGGATTTTGTTGGATTTTGGCAATGATTCTTTAGGACACTCATGCTTACCCAACCCATATTTTTTTCTTCAATTGCCTCATTCTCCTAGTCTCAATCTTTCTCTCCATTTTTACATAAGATTTCTAATTCATGTTCTACTTCCTAATTGTGATCAGGGATATATTTTCCACTTTTATTCTTCAATTCCATTAGATCATCTTAGGATTTCTTCTTGGGCTTCCTCCCCAATCCATTATCAAAGGTTTTATAGTAACATGATCTCGCACTGGAATATCTCATTTGAAATTGTGGAATGCCCCTAAATATTGGGTGTTTATTAGAATCATCCTACAAAACAAAAAAATAAAGTATCTTTCCATCAAGCGAGTCAAAAAGTTAATATATTTTAAGGTACTTATTAAAAATATGCATGGAAAAATATATCGGGATTAAATAAATAAAACATTAACCATCTATATAGATGAAATATAAATACATCAACATAAACAGAATAGAAAAGAATAAATCCATGAATATTGGTGGCGTGTGGTTGTAATACCCTAGGTTCAAGTGATCCAACCAACAAAACCCTTCATATACCAGACCTTTCGACATCACCTGCACATAGGTGAAGTATCACTCGAGGTATCTATTGGGACTACAGGAATAAAGTTTCTATAGGTGTGAGGGGATGTGAGGTCATTGGTAGATTCTTTAGTGCTTAATTCCTCTACTCATGTTATTTTGTATTCATTATTCTTAGATTACTGGTACATTTCCTTATACAGTATCATTATAACATCAATTATACTATAAACCATTCATCATAACATTCATATAAACTATGCATGATCCAGGTGGATATCGGTGGCCACCCACCTTTTCCAACTGGCTCAAAACAATTTTCTGGCAATTTTGGCAATTTACTATTTTTAGCAGTTTTAACTTTCGGGGCCATTTTGAGGGCCTAAATGAAGGTTTTTCTGGATATAGCTTCTCATTGATATTCGAAGGCATGATTGATCCCCCAAAATGAATCTCCTCAAAGAAACCTTTCCAACGGTCTATCATACACCTAAAACAGAGATCGTATGCAAAAGTTACGACCCCGAGAAGTTGATGTACTAACTTACCCAAACAGAGCCCACATGACTTTTGGCACTTCATCTCCTAGGGTTAGGTTTTTGGATGTTTAGGTTTTTTGACATTCCTGTTTATTGTAAAAAGGCCTTCAAAGCCTCATTTTAATCTTCTTGTTGTGAATGAGTGTAGTCGTCACATCTCTTCTCAGAGATAAGCCGTTGCCATTCCAGCAAGCTTGTTTCCGCTGCATTTTACAGTTTCAGCTTATTCCGTTATTGAATAGAAAACGAGTTTTACTGTATCTCTGTTATTTTGTGTTGAGAACCTGTTAATAATCTATATTCATTTATTTTTTCTCATAAAATCTGGATTAGTGGTATCAGAGCGGTCTGCTCCTTGTCGTCTTAATGCATGTCCCCAACGAGGTCGGGGTACAAAAAGTTGGGTCTCGAGCTTGTTTCTCTTGAGGACAAAAGCTTTCACACACCCAAGCGACCTCTTATGGCAGGAGAAAAGAAAGATGATGGGACAGGAGAACCTTTCAAACTGTTGATTGAGGAATCCCTCACGCAACAGAGGAACGAGATGGTGGATAGTTTCACGCAAATCCTTCGGTGACTACCAATAGGTGACACATCTTCTTCGAACGGAGGCGCCACCCCCTTCAAGGTACAAATAAACTTTGATATTCCTATATTTGAAGGTCAGATAGACGCAGATGATGTAGACAATTGGTTGAATCTACTAGAAGGGTATTTTTCTGTCCATAACTTTTCAAATAGAGAAAATATTACTTTTGCGCTCCTCAAAGTCATTCCCCATGTCAAAGATTGGTGGGAAACTTTCTGTGAGCAAAAGGAAATAGAGGAACCCTCATTATTTACAGTCATGGCCACTTGGGAATCCTTCAAGGATGATATTAAGGAACAATACTACCCTGTTGGAGCTTATGACGACTTGTATACCAAATGGACCACACTGCGGCAAGAAAGAGACCAAGCAGTGTCATATTTCACAAATACCTTCCATACCTTGCACACCAAGCTGGGTATCAAAGATTCAAAGTGACATATGGTGCTCAAGTATCGCGGTGCTCTGCATAGATACATCTAGACTGAAATGGAATTTCTGGACATATCATCCTTGGGCATGATCTACTGATATGCTATCAAAATCAATAAGAAGCTCAAACAAAAGACGTGACAATTTGGGCCTAGGAACCCCTCACAACAAAAGCCAGGAAAGGGCGGCCCCAACCCACAGAACAAAGGATAGAACAAATATGGGCAATATCAGGACAACCAGTCCAAGACACAAGAAAATAACGATACCGAAAAGAAAAAGACAGATATCGAAAAGTGGTACAACTTCCATAAGATCCCTTGGCATAACACTGCTGACTTTTGTTCAAAGAAGTCGTTGGTGGCCGAAGTGAAAGCCTCTGAATCAGATGCAGATTTTGACTCTGAGCCAGAACCAGAAAGGGGAATACAGATCATTGACATGGAACCCAATGCCACCATTGCTACCACCAAGCTCCAGCCTAGTGAACCAGACGAGCCATAAGAAGGAGAGCGCCTCTTCCATTCATAGATGTGGGTAAAAGGCACCTCGCTGCACTTCATCGTTGATAGAGGTAGCCAGAAGAACCTCATCTCAGCAGAGGTCATCAAGTGGTTGTCCCTGTCGACAACGCCACACCCACAACCCTACACCATCGGATGGCTCCACCAAGGAAGCGATCTCCACGTCAGCCAACAGTGTCGATTATCGTACGGCATCAAGCCCTTCAAAGACAAGGTATTGTGTGATGTTTCTCCTCTCAAAGTTTGTGATGTTCTTTTAGGCCAACCTTATTTATGGAAACGTCATGTTGTATATGAGTCTAGGCCTCATAGTGTTATTATTACTTTGAACAGGAAATTGTACAGGATACTCGATTTGAACAGGAAATTGTACAGCATACTCGAGGCAAATTCCCACCTAGTGTTATTATTTCCTTGATCTCTCGCTTTTAAGAAATGCAGGAAGGTCATCTCTCAAATGGGAAGTTTGTCTCTTCATGATTCACTCTCAAAATAAGAGAAATATAAATGCCACATCTAGGATCTCTATGGCCGACCTCTTCACACAATGTGGCAAGTAGATAAGGTCATGGAAGAATAATTTGATATCTTCCCCTCACCTACCAAGGTACCTCTACACCGCCAGGTCAATCACCCCATCGACCGACCACCTGCACCAATGCCTCAATGGGCCTATTGTCGCTTCTTTGTTAGAGAATGAGGATATCAAGAAATAGATCCAAGAACCACTCCACAAGTACATCCATCCAAATTTCATCACCTTGCGTGATCCCAATCGCGGCCGGTACGTAAGAAAGATGGAACTTGGTGACTCGTGATTGATTACCGGACTCTAAATAAAATCATACGAATCGCTAATTCGATTCTCCTAATCTATGACCTCCTTGTTCAACTCACAAATAAATACTTCAAGAAGATTGATTTGAATCGCTACCACTGTGTCCCATAGAATAGATGTGATACAGTATGGAAGACCACCTTCAAGTCAAAGGAAGGCCTTTTTGAATGGTTGGTCACGCCCTTTGGTTTGAAAAATTCTCCAGCCACTTTCATGAGGATGATGGACGATATCCTGCAACCATTCACCAATACTTTCGTAGTGTTGTATCTGGATGACATTCTCATTTACAACAAGACTTAGGTCGAACACTTATACCATATTCATCAGGTTGTGCACACCCTGCGGCAACACAAGCTATATGCCAACTTGGAAAAATGCTCCTTCAGCATGGACAGGGTCCATTACCTAGGCTACATCATTGATCAGCATGGCGTACATGTGGATCCAACAAAGATCCAAGTCATCCGTGATTGGCCAGCCCCAACCACACTCATTGAGCTTCGGAGCTTCTTGGGCCTTGCCAATTTCTACTGTAGGTTCATGTTGGGATTCTCCCATATTGCATGGGCCCTCAACCAAATAAATAGGGGTGGTGGTAAGGCAAAATTTGCATGGGGCCGGTCCCAACAACAACCGTTTGATGATTTGAAGTAACGTTTGTGCTCAGCCCCAGTACTTTCACTACCAGACCTGCAATAGCCCTTTGAGATTGAGACATATGCTTCATACTATGTTATGGGTGCCATTCTCACTCAGCATGGCCACCCCGTGGCCTATCATAGTGAGACACTATCAGATTCTGTTTGTAAGTACCCTAGGGCCTACTTACAACAAAGAAATGTACTCCATTGTCAAAGCCTGTTGCCAATGGAGAAATTACATTCTTGGGAAGGATATGGTCATCCAAACTGATCATAAGCCACTACAGTTCATACAGACACAAAGAAAATTGCAGAATGACCGCCATCAAAAGTGGTCCACATACTTGCAGCAATTCCACTTCAACATCAAGTATAAAACAAGAAGCACCAATCGTGTCACTAATTGCCTCAGCAGACTGCCAGTCACGACACTCACCATGGTGCTAGAATCTTATGGCCATGAGACCTATGGATGGCCCCAACTCTATGAGACAGACTCGGACTTTGCCACCACCTACCAAATGTTAGGTGCAAATGCAGTTGTCAATGATTTCCATCTTTAGGATGGGTTGTTATGTCGTATGGGATATATCTATGTTTCATCAAGTGAGTGAGTGAATATGATCTGGGAATCCCACTACAGTCGGGTGGTAGGACACTTCAGCATCAAAAAGACAGTGGTGATGCTACAGAAACATTTCTACTAGCCGAAACTTAGACAGGAGGTCAGCAAGTACATCAGGTCCTGCACTACCTGCGTTATTGCCAAAATGACCACTAAGAAACAGAGCCTGTACACCCCTCTTCTAACTCCTAATAGGCCATGGGAATCCATCTCAATGGACTACATGCTAGGCCTCCCGTCCACTAAGCGAGGAAATGACTGTGTTTTTGTGGTTGTTGATCACTTTTCTAAGATGGTGATTCTAGTTGCCTGCAAGAAGAGCATCACAACAGAGGCCACTGCCAAGATCTTCTTTGAACGAGTTTGGGTACATTTTGGAATCCCACAAACCATTTTCTCAGATCGGGATAGTTGATTTCTCAGCACATTCTGGTCGAGCCTCTGGACACCAAGATCAACAAATCCACGACCTTCCACCCCCATAATGATGGCCAAACCGACATCATAAATTGAATGATTGTGCATATCCTTCTCATGTATAATTCAAAGTACCCTCACACATGGGATGAGAGCCTTCCCTATGTACA
Source organism: Picea sitchensis (assembly GCA_010110895.2). NCBI lineage: Eukaryota > Viridiplantae > Streptophyta > Pinopsida > Pinales > Pinaceae > Picea > Picea sitchensis. The sequence goes on along the minus strand of SNQJ01S0013201.1, from coordinate 125,118 downwards.
ACATAGCTACAACCAAGCCCTACATAGCTCAACCGGCTACAGCCCCTTTCAGGTGGGGTTGGGATTCCAACCATTGGGTCTCATAGATGTTTCACTTCCCCTTGCAGTCACCTCGACCGACTCATCTCCTGCTCCAACTGAAGTTGACAAAGCCACCCATTTCATTGAGTGGATCTATCACATCCACCAATAGGTTCCGTATATCCTACAGAAGTCCAATGACAAGTAAAAATAGCGCCATGATCAACATCGGGTGCCACATAAGTTTCAGGTGGGCGACAAAGTTTGGTTGCACTTGCAAAAAGAATTCCTTAGAGGACCCCATCAGAAGCTTCTCCCACTCTGTTATGGGTTGTACACTATCACCAAGGTCGTCGGGGAAAAAAAATTTGAGCTCAACATTCCTCCATTCCTTGGCCTGCACCCAATGTTCAACGTGGATCTCCTTCGCCCTTATTTCCCACCATTATTGGACACCTCAGAAGTAGCAGAACAACTAACACCAATAGAGCTCAACCCCGACTGCATACAATAGGAATCCAATGATAATATTGTGGACACACAGATCAAGGGCACTCGACAGCAAAGGATCCAACTTTATCAAGTCATCAAAGCAGGGCAGCTCCTGCACAAAGGCAAGTGGCTCACCCGGGGCCAAATTCAGCAGAAATTTGCTCATCTGATGGGGGACCTCAATGAAATGGATACCATTGCTTCCTAAGGAGGGAGGATTGATATAGGCGGATATCGGTGGCCACCCACCTTTTTCAACTGGCTCAAAACAGTTTTCTGGCAATTTTGGCAATTTACTATTTTTAGCAGTTTTAACTTACGGGGCCATTTTGAGGGCCTAAATGAAGGTTTTTCAAGATCGAGCCTCTGAATTATAGTTAAAGGAATTATTGATCCCCCAAAATGAATCTCCTCGATGATACCTTTCCAAAGGGCTACCATACGCCTAAAACGGAGATCGTATGAAAAAGTTACGACCCCGAGAAGTTGATGTACTAACTTACCCAAACGGGGCCCACATGACTTTTGGTGCTTCATCTCCTAGGGTTAGGTTTTTGGATGTCTAGGGTTTTTGAAATTCTTGTTTATTGTAGAAATTCCTTCAGAGCCTCATTGTAATCTTCTTCTTGCTAATGAGCGCAGCCGTCACATCTCTTCTCAGAGATAAGCTGCCACCATTCCAACAAGCTTGTTTCCGCTGCATTTTACAGTTTCAGCTTATTCCGTTATTGAATAGAAAACTAGTTTTACTGTATCTCTGTTATTTTTTGTTAAGCACCTGTTAATAATCTATATTCATTTCATTCTTCTCATAAAATATGAATCAACACATGAATCATATAGTAACCAATTCTACTATATCATGCATAACACATAAATAATCACCAATCACACATGTAAAGAAACATAAGTTAACGTGTTTCACCCGATTTTAGGCTACATCCACAACAAATAGCTTCTTTATTATGCTTATTGTAAATATTCCATGCTTTCACACTGTGCTACAATATATATATTTGATTCAATCCCCATCCCACCTAGCCACTCTATAGTGCAAGCCTCACTCTCTGCAACTCTTCCTGACTCTTCACATGTAGACTATTTCTCTCGACTCTACTCTCTAGAATATCCAGAATACAACCAACCAATATCTAGAACATCACAAAACCCGTAGAACCCCTTGCACACTCCTCAACACAAAACCCATAAATTTCCCAACCCATTACATATTTATACAAGAAATTAGGGCTCAAAACCCTATGACAACTTGTCATGACTCATATACAACTCGAGTTGTCTGTTGTCCAGTCATGCTTTTCTTGTTTTTGCGCCTTCATGTTTCTTTTGCATGCTGATATATTGTTCTTCATTCTTTTTCACCTCTTTCTACTTTTTCATGTCGAACTACTGTTTTTCCTCTTCACTAGATTTTCTCTTTCTTTGCTTTATTCTTCTCTCCTTCCTTTCTCTATTTGTGCTATTATGTGTGCCTTTACTGTGCGCTCTACTCCTTCGTGATCTTATTCATGTCTTCTGCTACTACGTAGTTCTTCAACACTTAGTATTTTCTTTCAATACTGTATTCCAAATTTTTTGTCCAACAGACCCCCAACACTCACCTGTGTCTCATCCTAATCCACTCAGGCCTATTGTGTCACACTCTTCCAGGCCTATAGTAATTTATCTAGTGTTTCTCTTGCTGCCCCAACTTCTCTTGTGACCTCTATTTCTTTCTCTAAAATTTCATCGACGACTTGTGTGCTCAAGGTTGTGAGTTTCTCCTCACTATAATTCACAACTTGCTTTACCATGCCTTGTGCAGTGGCTAGCTCTCCTATGACCCTAAGTGCATCATTCTGCGGGGGTTCCAATTTCTACACAATTTCCTTTTGTTCTGCCTTCAATTGTTCTACTTCATTATACACTTGTTTGTTTTCCAAAATTGTTGTTATCCACTCTACAGGTGGAAAAGTCTTAATCCTTTCACTGTCTTGCTGGACCTTCTCCTGCATGCTCTGTATTCTCTCCTCCATAGCCTTCAGCTCTGGGTTCATTGTGAGTTGGGTCCAAATATATGTGCTTTCATCACACATCCTTGTGCATTCCCATTCGAGATTTTTTATTTTTTTCATTGATATTTGTGCGGTCTTTCCCCTCTGATATATTTCTTCTGGTGGTGTACCCAGTCCTATGCATGATTCCAAATCTCCAATATTGGTGTGAAATCCTTTACTGACTTCACCAATATTGGATACTTTCTCTTCCATTTTCAATTCCACCACTATTGGCACTTCTAGATTTGTTTGTATACTCTATGGACGACCACCTATATCTGTTGCACCATTTTTTCAGTCTCTTCCTTCTCTTTTATTGCTTTCTCGACCTTTTCCTTGGACTCACTCTTCTCTTTGAGCTTGTTTTCAATTTTTTTCTTGCATTTTTTCTTCTCCTATAGTGTGGATGTATATTTTTATTGTATCTTGGCCTTCTCATATGTCACTTTCATCGCTTCTCTGGACACTATGTCTACGTGGAGCCTTATCTCATTCATAACACCAACCTGCAAACTTTTTAGTATTCTTGTAGGTATCCGAGAAACAACTAAGTCCAAATGACTTAGTGTGTGCACCTGCTCTTACATTTATGGTGTCAACAATTTGATTACATTAGACATGATCTATAACACCCTACACCCTTCTACTAACTGTGTTAATTCAAAAGGGGTATCTTTCACTTCCCCCATCACGAATGTCACTTGTCGTTCATTACCTATTCTTCCTACTGCCAGGCTGATTTTCTCAAGTTGTTGTTGCAATTTAGTCAACTAGTCTTGCATCTTCTTGTTGATTTCTTCCTGTCACTACGACATCTATTGTACCACTTATTCAATGGAATCCTTTACCTCATAATCTATCCTATCCATATCATCATTCGTCAATGTGTAGGTGGTAAATTCCTTGTGCTCTTTCGTCTTCTTTCGCACAGTCCCTACAGGCTCTTTCCCTTATCTTTTCTTTTTTCCCCTAGCTTTCGAATTGTTTGTTGCACAGGCTCTATTGATGTCCATACATCTAGTGTGTTCTTTGTACCATTTCCTTTTTCACCTAATTCCTCCTCTTCATTTTCGTTCTCCTCCTCCTCAAGGTGTTGTGTTGGTTCCCCCGGTGTCTTCCACTCGTCTTCCCAATCTTTCATGGTCAGGCATACATCATTGACTTTCAATATGTAACTTGTTGGCAGCCACTGGCATGCAAGGTATTTCTTTTCCTGGATATACATGTGATGCATACCATCCTTAAGCCACATGATGTCTTGGTAAGTTCCCACCATTTCTTCTATGATGTGCAGTGTCTCTGTAATAATGTTCTTGATCGTGTCATAGTATATGAAAAATGTGACATTGTTATCATGTTGTCTCCTCTTATTTGTTGTGTACCATAAATTGACATATCATGTGGCTAGGATTCCTTTTCACTTTAGGAACTAACAGTCCTCTGGTTCCCTCCATGCCACTAGTTCTATCAATATCAGAATTCAGGCATAATGGAACCCAATGCCTTTCTCCTGGGCTTATGTGTAGTCTATTAAGAATTGGTTTACCAAAAATGTGATCCAGTTCATCTGAACCCCTTCTATGCATTTTTCTATAGATGTGATCACTGCAGCTAGGACCTCATCCTTGTGGAATTTCCATAGTATTTTGTAGGACAACACCTACATCGCAAATCGCACACCATCGTCACTAATATTCACGACATCTAATCCCTATGACCCTCTGAATGTGCCTAATTTTTCCTTCATTTCTTCGGTCAGTGCTTTGTCACTTGACTTGTTCATAAATAACATTTCTAGGTTCTCCCCTTCTTTCAGTAACCCTATGATCCATGAAATCAACTACATTTCAATAGAAACTGGTGGATCTGCCCATAATGTTCCTTCGCGGATGCAACTCAAAATCATTTTGACGCATGCATTCACCTCACAGATTCTTCCAAAATGGGGTATGTGACATGTCCATCAGGTTTAGAATTCCTAACTTTTGCAACCCTATTTCCCATTCCTGTGGCTCAAGCAGGGTTTCCCCTATCCCTCATACAATTTTTGCACACAAATATTTCTCTCGTTCCAGGTTTGGAAACTTTTGCATGTCTATGATATAATGGTTGGAAAAATTCAGTGCGACAACCTTTCCTAGCATGTCCCCCTCAATTTCAACACCAGATGGTATCTCTGGCGTCACCAACATATGCTTCAAATATGCAGGCACCCTAACTTGTGGTGTTATGTCCTTCGTTGGCGGTATATAGTCCAAGTGGAAACTCGGTGTCGAGGCCTAAGCTCTAGGTGTATCCATGAACATGGGCATGCATTTTGTTTTCCTATGGGATGCGACAGTTAGTGCTCCTACTTAAGGTGGTGCCATTCTTCTCTGTCGTTGATTAGTATAACTGCACTACATCAGTATCTATTTGTCTCTAGTTCTCCTATGGTTCATCTGTATTCTCTCATACCACTCTAACTCGAGTGTAGATAACCCTCCTGTTGTTCCTGAGTCTGTACTAAGGCTTAAAGTACAGTGTCAAGGCATCCAAAAATATGATAATAGTTGATAGAGGATTTCGCTAACCTTGGTGTGGGAAGCTAATGAAGATTTCTGCGTTCACGTTGTCT
>SNQJ01S0013201.1:99477-119924 GCA_010110895.2 Picea sitchensis | reverse complement strand
GATTTTTGGAAGGAAAGGAAAAGAAAAAACAGCTCTAGATCACAAGTATCAGATTTTTCCAAATTTGTGTAAGGTGAAAAAAAAAAACAGGGGCGGCTCCAACACCTCCCAAGTCTACCCTTACGCATTCTTATATCTCTTGGCCAGTTTCTTAGTTGTCTTCGCTACTATAGTGGGAAAACCCCCTTATGGACTACAATAGGTTTCTAAAGTGCAAGCATAGCTAACCGTCTAAAGTCTCCTGCTTTTAACAACTATCCTGACAGTACCCCACATTCATGCATAAAGTACAAAGTATAGGGATCCATTAGTCTTACCTTAAACTTTGTGTCCGGTGTCGATCCCTTTGCGTTCGGTTGTTCCTCGACTGCAAGTCTCCTCCCAAGGCCAACATGCATTCATAGACAAACAAAAAAATAACTACGAACATGCATCTTATATATGAATTACTGGGTTAGATGTCATAACAAAATGTAAATAAAGCATAAAGATTGAACACATCATATGGCGGGATGGAAAAAGTACTTCTTTATATTAATCTCACAAAATCACTTACAAAATGAGATCGACGACTTCTCCTCAAACCCGGTCCTGGGATCCTCTTTTCTAAGCTCCAACTACTTCCACGTATCTTTATCCTCTTCACCTCTCTCTAGGAAATGGAATAGGCTAGTAATGGAGGAAAAAGGCTAGAATTGGGAATTCTGGCTCAAAACTCACAATGTGGCTGCAAATTCTTGGGGCAAGGGGGGATTATGAAATGGGTAGAGTTTCACTGCTTTCATGCTTCTTGTAGGAATGATACCTGAACACCTTCTTTTATATGCCAAAAATATAGTTATTCAGTTGGGTGACGGGCTATGGGCGGTCAATTGGTTAGGAAACTACCCAAAAGCCCATATCCCCTTGCAACTTTTTATTTTTTGCAACTTTTGTGGGTATATGTGGGTTGTAATGGTGAAGATAGTGTATGTACGTGAGCTATAGTGATGCAGCAAGCGTGTGTACATCGGAATTAGTGGAGACGGGCGCGTACATCTTCAAAAATAGTGTTTTTTAAGAAGAGCTTTTAGTGATGGGTTGGCAAAAATAGCAAGTAAGATATCCTGATGCCAGGTATGCATATGTAGTAAAATTTAGGGTTATAACAGATGCCCCCTAATGTGTGAGGTTAGAAGAGCATATGATGGCCGAAATACATTACAAATCTTCACCAACGTACGAAGCGAGTGAGCCTAGGGCTAGAGTTCGGAAGGTGCCATCTACAAAAATAATAATTGCCTTATCGAGGCAGACATGCCCATGATCAGGATGAAATAAAATCATGGATTCCAATCAAATACACTACATATCCATGTCATATAACTATATAAAGTGTATCTGTGAGAAATACACAGCGGATATACATCTCAAAATCAAAGATATACATGTATCGTATCCATCTTCAAGAAGATACTGGCGCCTGATGGCTGGAGATGAGGCCTTCAGAGGTCGAGAAACAACTTCAATATCTTCAAAAATCAGGTAGGAGTGTAATGTGAGTGTATGACTTCACTACCCAAAGGTCTTCGATGGATTGTCGGGAACAAACAAGAGGATCTCGGTGATTAGGCAGAGAACTTCATTGATTTTGAATAAAGACTTGATTGGACTTTCGGGATGGTCGGGCATGAGGTCAAGAGAAAAATTGCAGAAGGGCCGACTCAATTTGGGTAAACATTCCCTTGGACAATAACACGATGAATTATGAGACTCAGGAAGCATGCATTGACATAAGTTCATGATGCAGGAGGCAACGCAAACTCTCCATGTGTTTGGAAGAATAACCAAACGGAGGAGGACACAACTCTATGTAGAGAGAACAACTTCCTAAGGTCATATTAAATCCCAAATATTGACAAACAAACGAAAGGATGTGCTTTGTCCAAGGGAAACTCATTGTGCTGCCATAAAAATAAAATACTTTTCGATCCTCTTTTTGGGGTATATTTGTTTTTTTTTGTCTTTTTCAATAATTTTGGAAAGCTTGAAAAAGAATAAAAGAATGCTACGTTACAAAGGAGGAACGAGTGTCCCAAGCATACTAGTTCCAAGAACAAGGAACACACTAATGCTCAGATAAAGGAGACATGTATAGGGAAAGGACACTCGGGAAAATTCCTCCATGGGTCAAGGTGTCAAGACGCAGAGGCAAAGTGATACAAGGCTTGCGTATAAGGCATACTTCAAAGGTTCAATTGAGAGCCACATGGAGTCGGCATTTGGCCAAAGATGCATGAATGAAAATGTGATTAACATGACACAATGATAACGTCCTTCAATGTAATTTTAACGAGCCCAGAGAAGGTAAGATCGATGGTTTTTCATCTTTAGAGAGTCTAGAAAAATGTAAAAGAAGACTCCATTAGGGTACCTTTTTTGTAGGTGGTCTAGTCAGTTCGAAAAAGGGGTAAACTAGCACCAAAAAGACGTCTATTCAAAACCATTTTAATGAGTGTGACAAAGACAAGATCACGCAGCAATATTTTCAATTTTAAGGAGTCTGAAAAGATCTTAACTATGGACTCACTGCCTTTTTCTAGATTTAGTCTCCTTAGCCCGAAAAAGTGAAATTTACTTAGGAGAACTCTCCCAGCTAGACGAATCCCCCGAGGTGTACCTTTTTCCTCCTTAATCTATAGGCCAGAAAAAGGGGTAAACTCATTCTAGTAGATGTTTTTCTGAACCAATTAACGAGTGTGAAAAAAAAGGTCACTCGGTGATCTTTTCAATTTTAGGGAGTCTGAAAAGAGCTTAACTATGGACTCTGTGGGGGTTCCTTTTTCGTAAATTTAGTCCCTCGGGCCCGAAAAAGGGTTAAACTTATACTTGAGAATACTCTTCTAGCGAACCGAAGTTCCTAGAGTATACCTTTGTTCGTACAAATGACCGTCTAGACCGAAAAAGGGGTAAACTACTGTCAGACAGACATGCCTTCAAGTTTTAGTTTAGTGAGTGTGAAGGGAAACAAGATCACTCAACAATCTTTTCATGTTTATAGAGTCTGAAAAGGGCTTAAAGAAGACTCATTTTTGTTTGGGGGTCCTGAGGGTGAGGTCAAGAGTGGTGATGAATCATGCAAATGAGGCTCAGACTCATAATTAGGGCAAGACTAACAAGGACTCCCGAGCCTAAATTCATTAATGACAGCATGGACACCAAAATGCAAGCAGGAACTATCTAGGGAATCCATGTAAAATAAGGCTATACCACTAAATTACAACACTTCTAAAGAAGAAATGACAGTTCTGTGTCGCAATTCGGTGGGATTGATCCTATGGCAAAGCGAAAAAGACAACGAGATGCAAAAAGTGGAGGTGGAATCCTAACTTAGACGCAAAAAGTTGGAAAAACGAATTTTACCAAAGGACCTTCAAAAGTGACCCATCTCCCAAAAATTTTCCCAAACCAAAAGTGGAGTGTGTCGTAACATCCAATAAGAAACTCAAGAACCATGCTAAATGATTTTTAGCCTAGAAAAAACAACAAAAGGGATCAAAAAATGACAAAAAGGGCCAAAAAAGTCTATAAATATAAGCTTGGCGGCTCATTATCACCATTGCGAATTGAGAATTGACTAAAAGGCCAAAAACACCCCTTTGATAAAAGAGTTGATTCCGGGAGCTTCAGTGGATGAAACGAACTTCTGCCCAGACCAAGTACAAACTAGCTCCTCTTGCATTTCAATACTTCCCTTCTTCATTTATTTCGGTTTTTGGGGAGGCGCACACCTCTAAAAAAGGTCAGCCCTATGTGTACATGGTTTTTCCAAGGACAACACGCATATGCCCGTGGGAAAAAATCAATCTACCCATGTGCATACACGACTGTGCTCAATACAGCCCGCGTACACCCTCAAGAACATGGAAAATTTTGAAAATACAAGAGTTTAACTCCCCTTTGAACTTGTCATCTTGCAAGATGTATGTCCATTGGAGAGAGAGGTAGCATGAGGACCTTGATGCCTTCGTCAAAGAAGACCCTGCTTCTATCGCCGCGTTAAAACAATGCAAGTTGTGGAAATTCTTTGAGTGTCCACTCATGAGGGCACAACCCAGGCTGTTGAATGCCTTGGTAGATTACTGGAACCTTGACGCTGAGGCATTTATGCACGAGGGATAGTCGTTGACTCCAACGACTGAGGATATTTATTTTCTGATTGGCCTCTCAAGAAGAGGGGAACTAGTCAAACTTCATGCTTTTCCTCTTGGGCCTTATAATGTAGCCGAATTGATCGGGATACACTGTGAGGCCAACATAGATAAAGTGGGTTCTCAGGTGTCGATCCACAAGATTTCCAACCTATAACTGTAGGTGATATTTTTACTTATTGGGAATATCACTGGATCCATGGCCTTACATCAGGCCTCTCAGGTGCACATGCATTGTGAGGTATAGTGCTTAAATGCACAAGTGTTTGACTGGAGCACAACCATGCTGGATTGCATGAACAAACAACTGACAAAGTGTCATGGGAGAAACAATAAAAACTTCGGGTTTGGGAATGTTCTATGCTCTTTTTTCTTCGAGAGGGTACCCAGTCTTAGTCTGCGAGAGACAGTACGAGGGCATGTGGCCTCCTTCCCAACAGTGTGTACGTGGGTGGTATTCTTTCCATGACACAGGGAGGGAGGACCATTGAGGCCTTCGATGATACTTTCTTTGACTGGTGGTCTCGACAGATTCCAACTATAGAGGACTACCCCTATGTCGGGATCAACTTCTCCAGGGATCTTGATATGCCTGTACCTCCCGGAGCAGAGCGAGGAGAGATAGGTATGTTTTTTTTTTAATGTTATTTAATTTTTATTTCTTTTTATATATATCATTTTTATGTGTACCAGAGTATCTGACAACTATGTATCTGTTATGTACAAATGTGGGACCGGTGCGTCCAGCAGACTTCTCGAGGACTAGGCAGTGTCCTCGACCAGAGGCAGTACTAGCCGCAGCCGCCAGACGAACAATAGCAACACGGGGACCTCCAGCCGAAGAGGCTAAGAGATTTTTGAGACAGGTAGAGTGGAACCTCACCGTGCTCACTCATGCAATCCCTATGGCAGAGATCAAGGATCTCCCACCATCGATGGAACCTCACGTAGTTGGGGTGCCATGGACTTGGGTCCAACTCTTCTGGCATTTGGAAAATGTCGTTGTTTACTATGGTAGGGCCAACAGGCCCCGCCCTTAGCTAGGATGGACTACTTACGTGTTGAGGGAACTTTTTGTATATTTTTTAGGGCATAAGACCCGTGACGTGTACTAGACATATTATTTTTTGAGGCGCTTGCGCTCACCTATGTACTCTGAGACATTCAATATATGTGTGTGTGTGTGTGTGTGTGTGAGTGTGTGTATTTACATCTTTTTATGTCTTATGGATTACATTTATTTACAAATGTATTGACATGTGTGATTTTTCTTACGTGTGAGCAATATTCCAATATAATACATGATTAGCTAGAGTATCTATGATTTGATTTAATCTCCTAGGAACATGGATATACGTAATGTAGTCAAAGATTAATTCTAAGAGACATACCCTAAGGAATCATCGGTGTAGAGTAGAATCATAAACGCGGTAAACCCCATTTAACTGGGACACAACCAACTAAGCGTCTAAGTAGACACAGAGGTGAGAGATACCATGTGACAAAGTGTCATGAAACAACTCTATTAATATGTTGTATTCGATGAAATTTTTTGTGACGTCACCTAAACATATACCTCCAGAAGATAACAGTTGGCCCTGAGATGTGAATATCACCCAAGCTGTGGACGTAAGCCTCCGATTGTGTTGTCTAGCGTCGTCCGCGAACCCAATGAACACCTCTGATTCACTTGACATCTTCCACAGTGAAAAAGATGACATCAAAAACTACACGTCCATAAAACAAAAAGAAAAAAACTAAACTGTGTAAGAACTATACATATGTACAAGAAGTCACCCAAGGAAACCCACCTATAAGTAATACTTCTTGAGGTAGATCCCATTTCTAGGCTCCACCAAATATTTTCCCTCAAATTCAACCAGATAATAAGCTCCCTTCTTTAAAAACTCCTTCACAATGAAGGGTCCAAACTACATGGGTTTGAACTTGCCTGCCCCTAGGGGGTCCTTATCTTGGTCATAGACCAGGACAAGGTCAGCCTCAGAGAAAATCTGAGGACGAACAGATCGGTCATACTGACACTTGACTCTTTGCTTGTGAGCCTTGTTAGCTAAGGCTGCGTCATGATGTTGCTCATCGAGCTTCTCGAGATATAATAAGCCTTCCTCAAGTGATGAAGTGTCTTTCAATAATTGTACTACCAATTTAAGAGATGAGATATAGCATTCTATAGGAAAGACTACTTCTAGCCTGTAAACGAGTTGAAAAGGTGAAAAACTGGTTGCAGTCTTTACAAACATTTGGTAGGCCCACAATGTCGAGTACAACCTCAAATGCCAATTTGACTTGGCCAAATTGATCATTCATTGTAGAATAGTCTTGAGGGATTTATTCATAGCCTCCCCCCTGACCATTCGCTTGTGGGTAGTAGGGTGATGAATGCTCTTGCCTCAACCCAATATTTGATGTTAAATCAGACATCATTTTGTTATGAAAGTGACTTCCATGGTCAGTGACAATCTCCTTTGGGATATCGAACCTTGCTATTATCTGATTGAATAAAAAGAGAGTTGTTGTCTCACCATCATCTTTAAACATTGGCATAGCTTCAACCCAATTGGTGAAGTAGTCTACTGCTACGATGATATCACGGTGCCCCCTTGCTAAGGGGGGGTGGCATGTAGTATAATCAATCCCCCACTTGGTGAAGGGGCCAACTGTAACGATGAGAAACATGGGAGAGGGGTGTGCCCTCATCTTCCAAGAGAAGATCTGACATGGGTGGCACTTCTTGACCGATTCAACACAATCATTGATTAACGTCGTCTAATAGTAATCGTCTCAGAGAATATTTTGGGTTGTTGCCAACCCAAACAAATGACCACCACATGCTCCAGTGTGGTAGTTGTTAAGCATGATTTCCACTTCGTCATGAGTGAGACACCGGAGAAGGATGCAATCTACACCTCGACGATACAAAGTGTCCTCGAGTATGAGATAATTCTTTCCCTGATGGCGTATACGTCGACGCTCATCACGAGAAGTAGAGGCAGGGGACTTCAAAGTTTGGAGATAGACTAGTATATCTCCATACCAGGGGTCCAAAGATGTGATCAAAAACATATATCCTTTAATAGGCGACTCTTCGGGTATAACATCACATGACTCGAATGGAGGTTCCGAGATGAGTTCTGTGAAGACCAGTGACTTTTTGGACTTCGCGGAAACAAAATCCAAGTCAAATTATTGAAGGATGACTATCCACCTACTAATATTTCTACCGATAACACATTGTGTCAACACGTATTGAAACAGATTCACAATGGTGATGACGGTGGTCTTACACAGCAGAATGTAATGATGGAATCGTTGGATAGCATGTACTACTTCCAACATCAATTTCTTAATGTGGGAGTAGTTGAGTTATGGTCCAACCAGGCCTCGGCTCAGATAATAAATCACATGTTCTTCAAGCATATCATCCTCTTGAACCAATACCATACCAATGGTCGACTCTGCGGTGGCCAGATACAATAAGAAATCTCTATTATAATTAGATGGTCAAAGTAGAGGGGCGGACGTGAGGGCGCATTTCAACTCTTTGAAAGAGAACTGAGTGGATTCATCCCAATGGAAAGGAATGTCCTTCTTCAGTAAATGCATAAACCCTTTAGTGATCTCGACATATCTTGCAATGAAACGACGTAAAAAGTTCACTTTTCCCTGTAAACTCTGAAGCTGAGGGACTGTGCACGAGGAGGCAATTGAACTATCGCCTCAACCTTTAGAGGATCGACCATGATCCCTATTTTCAAAACTATGAAACCTAGCAGACGACCTGACATCATGCAAAAACTACACTTGTTTGGATTCAAGTGAATCCGATAGTAGCAACATCGCTCAAAGATAATTCGGAGGTGCATGGGATGATCATCTCTCTTACGAGATTGTGATGCTAAATCATCGAGATAAGCCTCAACTATGTGTCTTAGGTCGTGGAAAGTAAAAGACATGGATTGTTGAAAGGTGGCTCCAGCATTCTTGAGGCCAAAAGGCATCTTCCGATAAGAGAATGTACCCCATGGACAAATGAAAGTGGTTTTGTGTTGGTCTTCAGGCTTGATCTATATCTGATTGTATCCCGAAAAGCCATCCATGAAAGAAAATACCTCACAACCTATGCATTCATCGATGATCTGGTCAATGAACGAGGTGGGGAAATTATCCTTTGGGCAGGCCTTATTCATATCACAGAATTCCATGCATACACGAATCGCTCCCTACTTTTTGTTGACCAGAACGGGGTTTGACACCCATTGAGTCAACTGGACGGGGTAGATGAAATCGACTTTGAGCAGTTTCTCTACTTCATCCTTAATAGTTGTTTCTTTTCGAGGGTTAACCAGATGAAGCTTATGTCGGACCAGCTTGGCATCAGGATACATTGTTATTTCATGTTCGACAATTCTTGGGTCTATGCCTGGCATTTCCTCATAAGACCAGACAAAAATGTCGCAGAATTCTTTAAATAAATCAATGTAGATTTGAACCTCCTCGGGGGAGAAGTCCACTCCAACGAAGACATTCTCCACAATTCCAGGGGTTCTAGAGATGTTAATAGGTATTGTTTCAGTGATTTTTACCATATTACCTTCAGCATAAACAGTTTGCGTAGCCAAAGGATTGATAGGACAAGACCTATATCCAGTCATAGTCAACACAAATTCTCCTGCTCTATTTTTCCTAACTCTGAGAGAAAATAAGATCTGTGATGGAGATCATCCTAGGGTCTGTCTGGACCAGTCAATGCCTCTATAATCGCCTCATTAGAGGGCAAGACCAAGTCTAAGGAATCAGTAGTGGCGGGGGAACCTTGAGCCCAAATAGGCTCGAGAACCAGATCTAACTCCTGTGCGGGGGTCAGATCGAGGCTAGTGAAAGATTGTTGGACTATAGAGTACACAACTTCTGTCACAAACAAGGGCATGGCCATGCCATGGTGCCCTATCCCTTCCATCATGGATGATGGGGAAGGAAGAGTCCATGGATCTTCGAAGTAATTCGTGGGAATGACAACACTTGAAACATTTCAGCCTTAGGATAGTTGGGGACAACCAATATGAACTTAACATCACTGGAAGGAGGTGGGTAATCAAAAGTACACATCAAAGGTGGGCACAAACCGACCCCTACATTGACGACATCGGGTTGTGTATTATCAATCATCGGGACCGTGGATTCCCCCGATGAAGGGTCAGGATGGCAGAAGGATAACTAATTAATTGACACAATCTGACCCTTGTGTGGAAACAACAAGACCCAAAAAAATATGGAAAAAACTACATTCATAGCATAGGTCCAACTCCTTCCTAATAGAAGGTTGTAGTCGAGAGGCGCATCGACCACTTCAACCTTGACGCACACGGTCTTTCCTCCTAGTTGCACGGCGAAATAAGGAATGATTCCATGTGGTCAGAATGAATGACCGTCGAAAGTGGTAAGAAGAGTAGGTGACAGAGACAAAACAGGTTGGCCAATGGCCTTCCAACACACCAATGACATCACGCATGTCGAGGTGCCCTCATCAACCACCATGCAAAAAATGTTCAGGGTAAAAAATTTTGTGGTGTAAGCCACTACTATCTGAAAGGTCACGTGGTAGAGGAGACGAGGTTTTAATTCGGTCGTTTCGAGCATGATTATTCCTGGATTATAGGTCTCAGAAGATCCTAAGGTAGCTAACAGATCCTTTCTCTGCGAAGGGCAGCTCTAGAGGACTTCCAAAGCATACATTGTGTAAGGGGTTTGTGACAAATCCTCCACCACAGAGTAATTCTGGGTGGCCCTCGCGTTTGGATTATGTGAAGCTTTCTTGAATTCCCCTTTTAGGATGCATTTCATTGTTTCACCCAACATCTTCTCAATCTGGAGAGGAACAGATGGGTTTTCGAATTCTTTACCCTTCTCAGAAGTGTTTGGCATTCTGTAATCATGTGTACTAGTAGCTATGTAGGTATCACCTTTCAACATATAAACATTCGAGGTCAAGGGATTACTAGACGACGAAGGGGATCCCTGACTGCCCCCATCCACATTTGCAGAGGCTTGATTTAGATTTTTCCCATGAGAGAATGGGTTCGTTAACACTGCAGGTTGTTGTTGTGCCAAAAACGTTTGGGCCTCCGCAAGTTGAGGGCATAGGTGAGTCGGGTGGTATTTCGTGCAAAGGTTACATGGATACTTCGACTTATTTCTCTCTGTGTTGCCCATGCCAACATTGTTGGTGGGTTTATTATCCCCCTTACCCTTCTTTGATTGTTTCTTCTTTCCTTCAGCCTGTTGGTTGTCTTTTGGGTTTATCGACTGCACGGTGTGCACGTTCGACATTTGAGTAGGGGGAGCAATTGAACTAGAAGTTTGGTTGGTTGTTGTCTATTGTATCGATAGTTGTTGTAATTGATTTGATAGTTGATTAGCAGGATTTGATTGTGCTAAACTAACGATACCATCGACAATTGGTCCAGACTTCTGTCTTGTCTTGTCAATTATAGACTGTGGCACATCTGGTAAAACCTCGTAAAGTAAACTATATTGAGAGCATATTAGCTCTAGCTGTTGAGCTCTTATTATCGCCTCTTCCTCAGAGAACACTCATGACGTTGCGATGTCCTTGGACAACTGGGGGACCAAAGACTTAATGAACCACTCTTGGAGGAAATTTGGTGGCATTGGTACCTTTATCAAACTCTTCTTACGCCACCATTCTCGGATGTGATCTGAGATTCTGTCAGCCTTTGTTTGTTCAAAGTTGACCAGCAATTTGGTGCCAGTATCGTATCTCACAGGTAATTGAAAATGGTTGAGAAAAACCATGGCTAATTCACCAAAAGTAGAGTATCTTGAGCGGTCGAGCTCGATGTACCATTTTGTGGCACTCCCAATAAGAGTGCATTGAAACAAACGCAACTGGACGGAGTCATCTCTCAACAAGTTGGACGAGCACCATAGGTGAAAGGTAGTCACATGATCGCCTAGATATTCATTATGCTTACCTTCAAACTTTGAAATGTCCAAGGGAAACTTGGTCGGCATGGGAGGCCAATGCAGATCGTGACAGATTGGGTTGTTCAATAATCTTGACAAGTCTAACAAATGCAACGTTTCCAGGAATGGTAGCTTGGGTTGTTGAATATGTACATGGAAAAAGGAGCTTGGAGTTTCACTGGCACCAGATTGCCAGGAAAAGTTAGGCTGTTGACTAGGGTTCTGGTAAATACCATGGCCTTGGCTAGCGAATGGATGATGTGCTTGTTGTGATGTCATCGACTGACTTCTGTAATAGAAATTTGAGGGCTGAGACAAGATTTCTCCTGACACTGTGTTCCAAAGGTTCTGGAAAGGGTTTCCCCCTGCCGATCCGACGGGCATAGGTACTGAGCCTTGCCCTAGGTTCCATTGACCATGGAAGGGGCTGCCCCTGGTTGGCATCCCTGACGAGGGGATTGATCCCTGCCACAGATTCCAGGGTCCTTGTGAGGTGTTTTCCCCCTGTGCAATAATAGTACCCTGCACCGAATTTTGTTGTCCAAAACCAGGGTTTCCCCCAACCGAGATAGCAGCTGAAGAGAATATGTTGTTACCAAATGCACTGAACAAAGAGAACGACAAAGAACCCACCAGCGTGGTATTGGAAGAAGGTCCTTGACTACCTACTCCAGAAAATTTGTAGTTCATGTTCGGCCAGACGGGTTGTTGAGGAGCACCGCCTAGCAAAGGGGACGACAGGGGTATATGACCCCCACCGTAAGGGAAAGCCTTGTAGGGGGGCTAATTTCCCCCCCATGGATCCTTGCAAAGGAGCGTTATAGCTCCCTTCCCCCAGACCCATGGTTTGTAGAGTGGAGTAGGATAGGACAAAGTTCTTATCAAAGCCAAGCATCCCATATGAGAACGAAAGGCTTGTTGCACTCCGGGTTAACGGAGCCATAATCACCACCATAGATGGAATCAGACAACTTCTCAAAGTAGAGGCGGTCGAGACCATCATGATATAGACCAAAAAATGTGGGTTAGGAGGCGGAACACCCCCTGTAGTGGTAGTCATAGAGGGAATGTGAGGACTCCCTAAAGAAGTAGCAGCATTGTATTCCATCGCTGCTTGCAAAAATATCTGATGCTCATGGTGAGTTACCCTTGGAGGGACAACTTGTACCACGATTGGTGCCAACAAGTCAATGATCGGGGAGTTATACAGCCCGAGAGCTTCTGCTCCAAGGTCTGAGATGGTAGGCTCCTTCAGATTCACCAGGAAGGTACAGTCGACAGTCGGGTGGACCACAATGAGCAAGGTATCAAGCCTAAAACCTATCAAGAGTATGGAAAGAAAGTGTTCTAGAAGACAAATGAGGACCTTGAATGGATTCAAGACCCACGAATATCCATGGAAAATTTGATCAATGGAATCCCAAGATAAGCCATCTATATGCGTTCCCCACTACGCTTGGTTCGGCTTTGGAGGAGTTATCTCTGATACCTTTCCGCACGGGACCTCGTGCTTAGCCCCTGTGTTAGACGGGGGGTCCTGGATAACTTCCACATTTATTGGACTTTTTGACACTCCCTAACACAAATTCCTATGTTTTTTTTATAGCCTTGAAGAGTTTCCTCTCCAACCTAAATCAAGTCTCTAGCCTAGACTAGTTTGTGGACCCTACAAACATAAAGTCTAATAATTTTTAATTAATCGTTAATTTTAAGTGGTTGTTTTAAGTCAAGGAAGAATTAATTAAACCAGTGGTCTGTTTTAAGAGACGAAAGAGAAGAGCATTAAATGAAACTGAAAGAAAAGACTACTTCTTTATGACAAATAAATATTTGCAAATTTAAACTTCTTTAACCAACTTTTCAAACTACTTCTTTCTAAGATCTTTTAAAAGAAAAACCCAAAACAAGATTTCACTCGACTATGAGCTACTTAGTGTCCTAAGCATTCAGTAAAGAACTTAAGAAAGCACTCTTTTTCCTGACAAGTAAATCAACTAACCTAACTACTTAACCAAACAAAGAAATGAAAATTTTCTTTTTGATATATTTTTTTTATGCTTCAAAATCAGAAACTTGAAATAACTTCTTTTTCTTTTCTTCTAAAGAAAGTCAAAGGGGAAAAGTGAAGACAAGACAAAACCGAAGATTGACTTATGGTCCACTGCAGATCATAGGGAGTCACTAACGAGACTTAAACAAGTTGATCAGAAAAGACTCTCAAACTTGTCTCAAACCCTTACCAAGAAAACACAAGAAACATTTTTAACGAAAAACCTAACTAACGTCAAACCCAGGCTAAAGACTGCAACAACAGAGACCAGGAATAAACCAGGGAAAAACCCTGAGAAGTATGACTTGAATGAAGGAAGAGGCTGACTACCTCTTCTTGAAACATATTTTTTTGACACAGGCACACAACTGTCACTTCAGCAGCCTGCGTATGTAAGCGGGTTGTCCAAAGGTAGGGCACGTATGTACATGTGCAGACCCAGTGCAGGCCATGTACAACTCTGTAACTTTCCAAAAGAAAACTAACAGTCAAATCAGATAAGGCAGGGAGTACTGGTATGGAAGACCAGAATCCCTTAAAGACACAGAAACTTACAGAAAAATAAAAAAGGTAAAGAAACCAATTAAAACTCCCAAAAACTATCCCCTAAAACCCTTAGAGGCTTCCCCAGTACAGTCGCCAATTCTGCTATAGCGGGAAACCCCCTACAGACTACACTAGGGTTCTAAAGTGCAGGTAGAGGTAACCGTCTAAAGTCTCCTACCTTTAACAACTATCCCGACAGTACCCCACATTCATACATAAAGTACAAAGTATAGGGATCTGGTAGTCTTACCTTAAACTCTACGTCTAGTGTCGATCCCTTTGCGTTCGGTTGTTCCTCGACTGCAAGTCTCCTCCCAAGGCCAACTTTCATTCATAGACAGACAAACAAAGAACTATGAACATGCATCTTATATATGAATTAGTGGGTTAGATGTCATAACAAAATGTAAATAAAGCATAAAGATTGAACACATCATATGGCAGGATGAAAAAAGTACTTCTTTATATTAATCTCACAAAGTCACTTACAAAATGAGATCGGTGACTACTCCTTGAACCCTATCCTAGGATCCTCTTCACCAAGCTCCAACTGCTTCCACATATCTTTCTCCTCTTCACCTCTCTCTAGGAAATGGATTAGGCTAGTAATGGAGGAAAAAGGCTAGAATAGGGAATTCTGGCTCAAAACTCACAATGTGGCTGCAAATTCTTGATGCAAGGGGGGATTATGAAATGGGCAGAGTTTCACTACTTTCATGCTTATTGTAGGAATGGGACCCCAACACCTTCTTTTATATGCCAAAAATATAGTTATTCAGTTGGGTGACGGGCTATGGGTGGTCAATTGGTTAGGAAACTACCCAAAAGCCCATATCCCCTTGCAACTTTTTATTTTTTGCAACTTTTGTGGGTATACATGCGCTTTAATGGTGCAGCTAGCATATGTACATGAGTTGTAGTGATGTAGCAAGCGTTTGTACATAGGCAGTAGTGGAGTAGGGCACATACATCTTCAAAAATAGTGTTTTTTAAGAAGAGCTTTTAATGATGGCTTGGAAAAAATAGCAAGTAAGATGGCCTGATGTTAGGTATGCATATGTGGTGCAATTTAGGGTTATAACATTCACGCCCAAATAAATGTCCAATCTAATTATCCTTTTTCATCAATGCTTACCTTGATGTGTTATTAATGCTAAATTCATCATCAATTTTTCCCTTAGATCCACCAGTCTGTCATGATCCTCGACGATGTTTTCCATTTATGATTGTGTCACCCTAGCGGTTTGTTTATTGCCACTTCTTATCTGTCCTTTTTGTACTTTAATGCTCTTTAACTCTCTTAAATATCCTACTCCATACTTTACCTTTGCGCGTATTTCATTTTTTATGCATCATTCATACGTCCATCTTCTACACGGTTTATCATTGCTTTACTTCCTTTGCCTCTAACGACCTTTTTTTTTCTTTCTATTTTCTTACTCTCTTTTTTTTCTCATTTTTCTACTTTTTACTTGTTTTTCCCATATTTTGTTTTCCTACTATAGTACAACTACTATGGTACATGAATTCATGCGCAGAATGTATTATTGTGCATATTGTCGGCCCTCTCTGTAGAGTTTTGGTCGGATTCCATTTACCAATCCCTTGAAGAATTATCCATTCAAAGTTTTCAATTTCAAAAAACCTACCTTTGTCACATCCTTGATCATATATGGACCCAAACAGTGCATCATAAGCTTTCCTGGGTGCTACATAAACTTGATGTCATATAACAATACTAAGTCCCCTACTTCTTGATGTGTTTATCATGCCATGCTTTCTCTCATGATTTCTAAACTTGCTAGTGGAACCCTGCAATAAATCTATCTTCCTCAAGATGTAACAAGTGTGCCAATATTTTTGCTACTGCGCCAGAATCTAAAAGCTCAGTAATTGTTGCAATGCACATGCTATGTATAATAAATTCCATTAGAATTATCGCTTCTTTCCCATATACCAACCTAAATGGTGTATGTCATGTCAGCGTCTTGCTTGTAGTCCTATATTCCCATAATATTGCAGGAACTCTTAAGTCCCAATCATCTCGTCCCACATTCCATATCTTATTCAGGGCACTCTCTAGGATTTTGTTAAAGGATTCTACCATACCATTGGCCTGAGGATCATATGGCATGCTTCTTTGATGATGCATTTGAAATTCCTCTGTCAATGCCACAATGGTTTCATTCAAAAAGTGTGTTCCCTGATCACTTAGTAAGGTGCATGGATATCCAAATCTGACCACTACATTCTCGAATAGAAAGCGTGCTACAGTCTCTACGCTCCAATATGTAACTGGTGTTGCTTCGACCCATCTAATTAAATACTCTGTCGCATTGATTATATATCGAGCGCCTATTATTCTCGATGGTGGGTTGATTGGTCCAACAAAATATATTGCCCATTTATCAAATTCTTGCAGTGTAATTTGTGGGTGCAATGGCATCTCATCCCTCTTGGGTGGTTTTACCACTCTTTGGAAAACATCGCATGCCTGACAATATTCCTTAGCATCCTTGTGAAGTTTGGGCCACCATAGACCTACGCATACAATCTTCTACGCAGTCGCTCTTCTAGCATAGTGTCCTCCTGCTATCTCATTGTGTGCTTCTGCAAGGATCATAGGCCTCTCATGTTTTACCATGCACCATCTTAGTATCGCATCTACCCCTAGTTTGCATAATCTTCCTAAAATTAGATAGTAGTCTGTTGCCTTCACTATAAGCTACTTCTTTTGCGCCACTATCATGTCAGGTGGAGCCATTCCCGTACTTAAAAACTATACAATATCCTCAAAGTAGTTGTCGACCATTTTAACTGAAAATAACTAGGCGTTTAGAAAAATGTCATCAAAATTCACTACATATTCTCCTGAGATTATGCGTGATAAGTGATCTGGCCCTGCATTCAACTTATCGGGTTTCATGACAACCTCAAAATCATATTCCTGAAATAGCAACAACCATTTTCATATTCTCCCCCCCCATCACTAGCTTATTAACCAAATATATGAGCGTAGAATGGTTTGTATACATCTTAAAATGTGAACCCAACAAGTAATGTCTAAACTTCTATATCTCATATACCATATCCAATCCCTCTTGTTCAGTCGTAATGTAGTTTTTCTCAGTTGTTGACAACTTCCTGTTGGAAAATGTAATTGGGTGGTCTATGTCTCCTTCTCTCGTCTGAGATAATAATGTGCCCAAAGCTATGGATGATGCATCCAAGTGAACATGGAATTCTTTTTCCCAATCTGGGAATATCAAAATTGGTGCTGTCACTAAATTTTGTTTCAAAGTGTCCAACCCTTTCTGGCAGTCTTCATTCCACTGGAACTTTGTTTCCTTTTTCAACAACTTCTCCATAGGTGTGGTAATCTATGCATAGCCCTTGGTGAACTTCCTATAGTATCCTATGTGGTCCATCTCTCAAATGTATTACTGATGATGGTGGTTTTTAATAAATGAGACACACTTCCACACTAAACCTAGCATAAGAGAGGAATAATTTCATCAAGAACATATATGACAAAGCAATCACATAGTACATAGAGATTTTACCCTGGAAACCGAAACTGGGAAAACCATCATTCCTTATTGTCTTGTTGTCTTATTGTTGTCTTATTAAATTTGAATAAAAGGTTACATGTCTAACCTTGGTCCACATATAAGACACAATTGACAACATACCCTCTTTCTTATGCAAGAACAACCCTGTAGCCAATTTAGCTTACATCTGCATGACCAACAACCTACATCTAAATATTTCTCTATAGATAAGTTATGTTACAATTAGCCTTTAAAACATTAAAACACACCTCTTTATAGGATTTACAGTAGGAAAAACCCTAAATAATGGTGCCCAAAAATAGTTACAGATCTATGTAGATCATTGTTTACAAATCTAGTGAATCTCGGGATTTTGTTACAGTCGGATTACTAGTTGTCCTACATTTGGTCTTCAGTCGATCGCCAAATTCCTGCCTGTCGACCTCTTGTTGGTTGACCTCTTCTACTTTTTGTCGATGCCTTTACCATTTTGAACCACCTCAAATTTCAACTTTGACTTTACTCGGTCGACTAACCTTGACCTTCGAATGTTTTCGATTCACCTCGACTTTGACCGTCAGTCGATCCACCTCGACCTTTACTTCAAAGAATATAACAACCCAACATTCTCCCACTTGTTGTATTCTTTTATGAAACCAGGAGATTCCTAAACTTTCTTTCACAAACCCAGGACAACAATGCCCATTTCCTCTCTGCACCAAGAGAACTTCACAGCACTCACAGACTTGGTCAAAAAGTCTGTTATTTTTTCCAACGTGTCTACTTTCTCTAGTAGCACATTTTTGCTTTCCACCATGTCTCTCGTGAAATGGTATTATACATCAATGTGCTTAGTTTTCAAATGATAAGCAAGGTTCTTTGCCAAAAAATTTGCACTTTGACTGTCGCAACTTATCTTCATAGCTCTCTATTCAAACCCAATTCTTGAACACAACCTTTTCATCCATACTGCTTATTTTTTTCCATGAGTGGCCGCCATGTATTCAACTTATGTTGTTGACAAGGCTACAACCTCCTGTCACTTACTCATCTAGCTTATTGCTCCACCGAACATCTTGAAAATAGATCTGTTGGTCAACATATGTTGATACATATCTCCATCCCAGTCGACATTAACAAAGCCATGTAAATTTAATTTACCACTGTCACCTCCAGGTTTTCCTTAGTAGCATATATCATAGTCCTTCATGCCACAAAAATACCTGAATATGCTCTTGAAAACTATCCAGTGCTCCTTTCCAGGTGTCAACATGTATCTTCTCAACACTCCCACTGCATGGGAAATGTCTAGTTGAGTGCATACCATTGCATACATTATACTACCAACAAAACTTGCATAGGGAACACATGCCATGTCCTCTATTTCTTCCCGTGTCTTTGGACGCTATTCAATTGTTAGCCTTGCTCCCATAGGAATCAACACCTTCACCAGTTTTCAATCTTGCATGTTGAAATGTTTCAAAATTGTTTCAATATAATTCATCTGATTCAACCATGGCTTTCTAGTTGCTCGATCTCTCTGAATATCCATTCCCATAATGAAATTAGATACACTGAGATCCTTCATTTCGAACTTGGAGGATAGTTGCTTCTTCACCTCCTTTATTGTGTCCATGATGTTTCCAATCAGCAACATGTCATCGACATACAAAGCTACATATATGAAACTCCTGCCTTCTTCTTTGGAATATATGCAGTGATCAAATTTGCTTCTCACAAATCCCAAAATAAGGATGTATGTGTCAAACTTTTGGTACCACATCCTTGGTGATTTCTTTATCCCATAAATGGATCTTTTCATTTTACACACCAAATATTTCTTTCCCTTTAATACAACTCCTTCAGGTTGTTTCATGTACATTTTATCTTCCAAGTCCCCATGAGGAACGTTGTATTCACATCCATATGTTCTATTTCCATATCAAATGTTGCATCTAGAGACAGTAGTACTCTAATGGAATTTAATTTTGCAATAGGGGAAAAAATATCACCGAATTCGACTCCTTTGACTTGGGAATGTCCTATCACTATCAATCAATCTTTAATCTTATCGACTTGTCCTGTGCTATTCATCTTCTTCTTGAATACCCATTTTCTACCAACGAGATTTCTTCCACTATGAAACTTTACTAAGTCCCATGTCTCATTATTGTGCAAGGATTCCATCTCTTCAACCATGGCATCCTTCCAGAGTTTCCCCTCTGCTGATTCGACTTCCTCACCAACCAACTTGGTCTCATCGTTGATGGAAGTTAACATGAATGCAGAATGGAAGTCAAGTGGACTATACCTTTCGACTGATTTTCTTACTATTTCTTACCTCCTTACCACTGACGTCGATTGTTCCACCTCTTCATCTGATTCAATC
Organism: Picea sitchensis; assembly: GCA_010110895.2. Lineage (NCBI taxonomy): Eukaryota > Viridiplantae > Streptophyta > Pinopsida > Pinales > Pinaceae > Picea > Picea sitchensis. The sequence goes on along the minus strand of SNQJ01S0013201.1, from coordinate 100,193 downwards.
GACTCATATGAATCAATTTCTTCCTTCCTCAGTTCAAATCACATTTTCTTGGGATTATTATTGATCTAAACAACTTCTTCAGGCTTGGACTTACCTTTATCTTCTCTGAATACCACATCTCTACTATACACTATTATCCTTTATGCATGATCTTAGAGCTTATATTCTTTCATTCCTTCTTTGTGTCCAATGAAAATACATTTGAGTACCTTCTTGTCGAGCATGCTCCTCTTTCCCTTGGGAACATGCACAAATTCATCACAGCCAAATACTTTGATATGTGAAACCAAATTCTTCTTACCCAACCATACCTCATGTGGAGTCATGTCGACTAGTGTCGATGAAATAGACATATTCACCAGATATCTTGCAGTGTTGATTTCCTCTGCCTAGAATTCTTGTGCAAACCCAGCACCATTGAGCATGCTCCTTTCCTTGTCCATCAACGTTCTATTCATTCTCTCAGAAACTCCATTTTTGGGGTGTTCAAGGATAAATTCGTGAGTGCGGACACAGACCAATCTCCACAGATCCACCCGGATCTGGAACAAACCGTGACAGAATACTACTCTTTCCCTAGTTTTAGAGTGTTGAATGGACAAGAGAGGAAGAATGATATACTTACTTGTAAATGCTTTCCTTATCTCTGTTGTTCCTCGCTCTGCTATGATGCTCTTGCGTCGTCCAATCACAACAACACAAACCAATCACAACAA
>SNQJ01S0013201.1:74867-87877 GCA_010110895.2 Picea sitchensis | reverse complement strand
TTAATGGCCTAAAGCCGACATAAATAAAATAAAATTACTAATCTAAATCACAACTAATGGCCTAAGCCGACATAAATAAAATAACATTACTAATCTAATATGCCCCAATTAAGTGGTAATGAGCCAATATTAGGGCTTAACATTCCAGATCTGATAATGTCAGTTGCGCAAGAACAGGAGTGAGTTCTGAATGCTCTATGGATATTATTTAGTCTTCTCCCTACCCTTCCCTATCTATCTGTCTTAGCAGTGCTTCGGGTGAGACTTCTTCTCTTCGGAGGAGATGAAAATGCCAGCTCTCTAGACTACACAGTGCCTTTTGTTGGTAACCTAAGAAGGACCCTGGTCTGATCAAATTCATGCCAACAAAATGGTTTCGTTGCCAGGACTTGCATTAAAAGGGAACTTGTAGGAAGAATGCTACCGTCGATCCATAGATCTGGCATCGATCAATGGTGGGAAAGAAACTGTGAAACTTTCATATGGAAAGAAGTGGAGCTGAGGAGAAGGTCAATGGAAATAACTCATGAAGAAATACTTTACTCAGAAAGATTGAGCGACCAGTACGATATTTTCTAGGTTAAATTCCCAGAAGATTTTTTCCACTAGATAAAAAGACTCCAAGAAGCTCCAGAATTCCAACGACGGGCCAAGAAGATCTGTGCATGCAATAATGAAAAGTTATCAGCACTCCAGAGGATGGATTTCCCTGTTACATGAGCTATGGATTTTTGGGTTAGCACCACGCTAGAGGGATACATAATTGAATTTACAGCTGAGAACGACCAGTCTTTCTCATGGGCAAAGGAAATTTTCAAGAAAGACGAAAAGGGAATATTGTTGAGGGAAATCCCCTTGTGGATTAAGGTTTTCTTGGTGAAAGAGGGGATGTTTATCATGGTATCGACTGAAATGGCAGCGTAAACACCCTCACTTGGGGTGGGGTGAGAAGGGGCGAGAGTCATAGCATGAGAGAAGGGAAGGGTTCTTTGACAAATGGGGGGGAAACAACAATAAATGGACTCGAGAGATGAGCGAGCCATAAAGAGAGTCGCCATAGTTGAGAAGTGGTGGTGCGGAAAGATCAAGAAATCAACAAGACAGTCTGAAAAGTTGAGGAAAGAAAGAGGATCGGGTGAAGTAGAGGAAAGACAGATGGAAGAATTGCAGAAGATGAGAAGACAGGAATGACTAGCTAGTCAAAGGTTGAATGAGAGAGAAGCGCAGAGAGGAAGAAGTCCCTGGGAGGAGGGATAAGAAAAGGAAGGTGTAGACGTGAGAGAGGAGGAAGCCGACATGAATCTTGGAGGAGAAAGAAAAGATCCATCCCCGATAACAGGAGAGATCAGGAATCTGGGTGAAGAGATCATCACAGTGGAAACTAATGAGACCCCTTAGATCAAATAAATCCTCCCCGAATCTAGTGGCACTAGCCCTGAATCACCCATACCCCAAGCGTCTTGTATCCAAGCAGTAAGTTCGATACTACCTTCTCATGTTAGTTCTGTCCTAGTTCAATTAATTAGTCATTTACAATCAGGAAGTGTGAGTACAGGGAGGATATTGGGATCCCCTGGTAGATCACAAGTAGGACCGTTAGGGTTCATATTGATAGGAACAACAGGATCAACAATGTCCAGCCATGCGGGAGGTTCGATTGCCTGGTACCCATAATTTTAGGGTACGGGAGATGAAGACATTTAACAACACTGGTTCTTGTGCAAAGCCATGTGGAGATCTAGAGGGACATCGAATGTGAACAAGTTGGCCGAGTTCCAGACTACCTTGAGAGGTCTCACTCTCAAATGGTACATGAATATCATTGAACCAGGAGTGTCAGGGAATCAAGGTCAAGCGTTCACCCTTGGCCAGGTATAGATGAGGTTTATAACAAAGTTCAAACTACCTCAGTCAGAACAACAGGCTCTGTTTAAGTTGTGAGAGATCTAATAGAGAGAAGACGAATCAGTCTAGGAGTACAGCCAGAAGTTAAAATATGCCATAGGGAGGTTGGAACATCCAATCCATGAAGAACATCAAAGGGAGTGGTACATTCAGGGGCTTCTACCTCTGACTCGGATTCCTCTAATACAACAGTGGATAGCCACATTAACATATGCCTTGGAACAATCGATGAATATTGAATCCATGGAAAGATACCTTGGGAGCTTGAGAGTAACCCAACCCCCAGTAGATGTGAATCTAGCGTAACTACAAGGGCAGATATCGATGATTACAGAAAATATCCAGGAGCTGACGATACCCAAACCGGGACGACCACAGGTTTGGTGCACTGGATGTTATACAGAAGGACACATGGTGAACGAATTTCCACAACTGAGGGGAATGGGACGTCCTGAGAATCCGATAGTACCCCCACCAGGATCCACGGGAGGAGTTACGCAAGTGTCGATGACCTTACCATTCCATAACCCCACCCCATATCACACTTTCCCAGGAGGCCAAGCAACACCAACAGCTGAATACTGTGAAATCTATTGAATCCATGGGCATGGGCCAAGATAGTGCCCCATCATGCAGAAATATTCGACAGTACCAAACATAGCGCATTGTGAGTTCTGCACATCTACCACGCATACTACCAATCAATGTAGAGCATTGGACGCACTTGTAGACAGGTTGGACCGAGAAACATTCAGGGTGAATGAAAACCCTCAGGGACCAAGAAGAGGTCGAGGAGGTGGAGCCAGAGGAGACTTTAGAGGAGGAAGAACTGGCGAAAGAGGACCAAGCAGATGTTATAACTGTGATGAACAAGGTCACTTGGCTAGAGACTATCCTCATCCAAGGCGACCATGGTGCTCTCATTGCATAACCAATGGGCATGCAATAGAAGACTGCTTAGAGTTAATTGCAAAATGGGAAGATAGAGCACAACAAAGAGGAACTAACCTTGTCAGTTCAGAGATCAAGAGGATTTATAAGGGACAATTACCCAACCTCAATATTGTTACTCAAGAAGGAGAAAGGACGAGAGCTGATGTTGATACTCTACCTCAAATCCAGAAGGCAACACCTAAAGAAGACAGGTATGACCCTTGGAAGAAAAAAAAGTTCTTTAAAGATGCCATAGAAGTATTTCAAAATATTCCTAATCATGAAATGCAAGAGAAACCCACACAGTCTATTGTTTACCCTAAGGTGGCACAAGTCCCTACTTCACCCCCTGCACCCAGAAACCCTGTAACCTTACCAAGATGTCATGAGCAACCCTAAAACATAGTTGACCTTTGGTTCCAACTATTCTTTGACATTCTAGGGAATGATCAACTAACAGAAAGGTTGCCCAATGCGCTGTACCTAGTCTTAGGGAATGAAGAAACCTCAGAAGCAAGAATAAGGGATAATCTTCCTGAGAAAAATACTCAGAGAGTGTAGCGAAGAAAAGTATGAACTAGGAAGTAGTTCAGATTAGTGGCCGAGTTAGATGAATATGAAAGTAGGGATCTCATGTTGGGCCTTGGGTCAGATGTGAACACTCTACCCAAGAAGACCTGGGAAGCCTTAGGAAAATCGAGACTGACATATTCCCCAATTTAGTTAAGAATGGCAAACCAATACTGTATCCTTCCCATAGGAAGACTGGAGAATGTGGAAATCAATGTAGCAGGAGTAAAAACAGTAGCTGACTCTGAATTTATTGAGATCATGGGAGATAAGGACCCCTACCCTGCACTACTTGGCATTGATTGGGCCTACGAAAATTATGCAGTAATTGACTTAAAGAAAGACACCATGACTTTTGAAGCTGAGGGAATCAAGGTAGTTCAACCTTTGGATCCATATGTAGGACCCAGGTACACAGAACAAATAGACAATAATATGGAGGGAGAATATATAAACCAATTATACACTATAATGGTTGGGACAAGAAAAGATTATGTCAACCATACGACTGATGGATCAGTAAGATGGTGAAGTATACAGTCAGTAGACGAATATTCAGAACTGGATTTTGATAGTTGGCAACAAGGTTCACATGAAAATTCTCAAGAAGATGCGCAACTTTCAGAATGACCAGATTGGTTGGGACTCAAGTCAGAGAACACCCAGTGTACAATGGCACCTTAGATCTAGACAATTTTGTGTAGAACATGGAGGAGAACGTGAGAGAAGATCAAAGAATCTCAGTACTGGATATAGATTTCTAGAAAACCCCCGCCAGATGGTGGGCCACTCATAAAGACATACTCAAAACTTGGGATGAGATCAAGCATGCTATCAAGTGCAGATTCCAGAATAAGGAGCAGTTGGGATCAGGGATGCAGACAGATCTCCAAGTTGCACAAATGTTCAATGGAGAATTTGATCCAAGGATACATATTGAACAGTGCGTGACACAGTGGTAGGTTGCGGGGATACCCCCTCACTTAGGGCCTCAGGTATTTCCCCACTTTCTAGGCCCAATCCTAAAATCTTGGTTTATGTACGAAGAAACCAGAAGACAGACTAGCAATTGGCAACTGCTGGCAGCTCAATTTTGCAAGGACTTCTCATTTACAAGTAAGTACCATGAGCTTGAAGCAGTCCTTCAAAAGCTTAAATAATTTATTTTTACAGCCAATGATAATGAGAGATCAAACTTTGTAGTATGTCCCGAGCACACCCAAGAGTTTCAGACTAAATCCCACTTACCCTGGATCGAAAAGCATATAGAATGCTACCGGATTAACAAGGATTCAGAAAGCCTAGATGATTTATACGCACTGAGAAACCTAGCCATCAAAGAAATAGAAGGGAGTAGAGAAATTAAAAACACCATACCTAGTCAGACTGATAGCTCCTACAATCACCCATTAAAAGTGCGCAAAGTAAATATAGGGACCATAGAGCAAACCAAGATAGCCATGGTGGGAGACTATTGGGATGAGAAAACCAGTCAGGAAATAGACAGTTTATTGAGGGAATATGAGGATTTGTTCCCAAAGACTTTCTCAGAGTTAAAAGGAATCAAAGTAGATATGGGAGAAATGAAGATTGAATTGAAACCAGGCTCCAAGGCGGTCAGACATAGACCATACCATCTTAACCCTAGAGTCAAAGAGAAGGTTAAGAAGGAGATCGACAAGATGTTGGAAGCAGGTCTCATTTTTGTATTAGAAGAAGCGGAGTGGGTTATCCCAATAGTCATTCAAAGCAAGAAAGAAACTAAGGATATTAGAGTCTTTGTGGACTATATAAGCCTCAACTTTGCCTGTGTACATGACCCCTTCCCAACACCATTTACCGATGAGGTCCTAGAACAAGTTGCGGGGAAGGAAGTATACTCATTTACAGATGGATTTTCAGGATACCATCAAGTTAGGATTGCAAAAGAGGACAAGAGAAAAACCACCTTCATTACTAAATGAGGCTCTTTTGCATACAATGTGATGCCATTTGGTTTAAAGAATGCCCCTGCAGTTTTCTCGAGGATTGTGATAGCATCCTTTAGAGAGTTCATTCACAAATTTATAGAAGTCTACATGGATAATTGGATGATATATAGCCTACTTAAGGAACATGTAGAACTGCTAAGGCTAATGTTCGATAGATGCAGAGAGTTGTAAATCTCATTAAATCTCAGGAAGTGTATCTTTTGTTTGCCACATGGAAATTTGTTGGGCCACATAGTCTGTCGAGAAGGAGTATTGGTAGACCCAACCAAAGTTGCAGTCATTGTGAATATGACACCACCTACGAGTGATAAATAGTTTCACTCCATGCTGGGACACATAGGTTACTATCGCAAGTTCATCCATAGATATGCCAACATTACTGCACCTCTGGAAAAATTCCTGAAAAAGGCTGAAACATTCCAATGGACTCTGTCATGTGATAAATCATTTGAGACACTCAAGGAGAAACTTGTCACAGCGTCGATTCTGATATTTCCAAACTTGGAGAAGGAATTTCACATCCATATAGATGCTTCAGGAATTGCCTTAGGAGCCATATTGATGCAACTTGGAGACGGGGCTATGGATCATCCTATCTATTTTGCGAGTTGGAAGTTTTCCCAAGCATAGCGCAACTACACGACGACAGAAAGGGAGGGATTAGCAATGATTTATACTTTACAGAAATTTAGAAATTATCTGTTAGGATCTCATTTCAAATTCTTTCCTGATCACTTTGCATTAAAGTATTTAGTTAACAAATCAGTGTTAGAAGGAAGAATTTGTAGATGGTTGTTGTTATTTCAGGAATTTTCCTTTTAATTTATCAACAAGACGGAAAGATGCAACGTAGGACCTGATCACCTATCTAGATTAGAGGCAAGCGAAAGTGGTGGAGCAGTAGATGATCAACTCCCAGATGCAGAATTATTCAAAATTGAAGCCATATCGGAGTATATGGATGACATAGCAGTCTTTCTAAGTACAGGAGCTTGTCCGAAAACATATTCTACAACCTAGAAATGCCATATGGTCGTCAGAGAAGCAGATTATCAGTTGATCATTGGGCAATTGTATAAACTAGGATTAGACAACATCCTTAGACTATGCATCCTAGATCATGAAAGGCAGGATATACTCTGGGAATTCCATAGTGGAATTGCAAGAGGCCACGTAGGAGGAAAGGCAACGACACAGAAAGTTTTACAGGCAGGACTTTGGTGGGAAACACTCTTTAAGGATGAGAAAGTATATTCTAGATCATGTGATGTTTGTCAACGAGTGGGCAAGCCCTCACACCGCGATGAACTGCCACTACAACCAGTTAGAGCTCTACAAGAATTTGAGAAATGGGAAGTTGACTTCATTGGACCAATCAACCCCACAACCAAGAATTCAAAATCAAGGTACATCATTACCACGAATGACTACCTTACCCATTGGGCAAAAGTAGTGGTTGTACAAGACTGTTCGACAGACACTGTTGCCAGGTTCATTTTTGAAAGTATCATTACTCAGTTCAGATGTCCTAGGAGCCTGACCAGGAATCAGGGAGCTCATTTCATTAGCATCACTATAGCAACATTTACAACAGAATTTCTAATCCAACATCACAAAAGCATCCCATACCACCCATAGGCCAATGGAACAGTAGAAGCCTTCAACAAGATTCTGGAAAGGGGACTAACAAAGTTCTGTTGTGAAAACCGGGAGGACTGGGACGACAGAGTTCCAGTCGTACTATGGGCTTACAGGACAACCACAAAGAAACTCCACAGGTATACACCATTCCAGTTAGTTTATGGGAGAGAAGCAGTGGTGCCAGCAGAGTTCATCACTCCAAGTTTGTATATTGCACAAGTCACACGCATGACAGAAGAGGAATCCATTGCATAAAGACTTGCGGAACTACAAGAACTATAGGAAACCAGGTTCCTAGCAGACTTCCATCAGTCGGTTGAGAAAGCAAGACAAAAATCTTGGCACGATAGGCACATTAAGACCAAGGTATTTACACAAGGAGAAAAGGTGTTACTCTATGACAGTCGATATCAGAAGCACTCTGGAAAGCTGTGTATGCACTGGTTGGGACCCTTCATAGTTGCGAAGATCCGGCCATCAGGAGAAGTCCAGCTTGCACAACTAGATGGTGTGCTACGACCGGGATGGGTGAACAATGCTCGCCTGAAACCCTACCTATCCTGAAACTGAGAAAGAAGAGTAGTCGCTCCAAACCGACGAAGCGTGTACAATAGTTATATTTGAGTTTTGTTTTCTTTCTGCAATTTTGTAAATCCAGTTAATAATGCTCATGTGTGCAGTATTGCGCCATAACACACATTTCATTTCTTTTGTTTAAGTGTTGATGCCTACAGAACTGATGAACCAGCCGTACAGGACCTGAAGCATGAGAAACTCCAGTAATGATAGTCCTTAAATATGACAGGGACAACCTTTGTGGTCGAAGGAGGAATGAATTTGAAGAGGATCTAAGTACATAGGCCATGTAAACCCAGTCTAGTCACAACCTTTATTGTCTTTCTAGTACCCCGACTGTTGCCCGTTAAGTCATAAAGCCACAGTATGCCAAGATTCCATTGAAGTTCACGCTGGGACACCCACCCGTCAAACAGAAAGGTCTCAATTCGGCCACGTCCCTATTCCACTCAAATAAGTTAGTGCCGAGATCGCCCAATAGGATTCACCTTGATTAAACCATCCAATCTGACAACTCAACCCAGTTGCACCCATACCGTCATGATGAGTAGCAGTTACTATTGAAACTTACTCATTAAGCCAGGTATAAGGATCTCATAACTCAACCAAGAATGTATTGTTTCTAAAACATGCATAGCCATTTCCGAACTCAACAGTGCAAACCAGTTGGGACCAGTGGAAAAGCCACAGGTGTAGCCCTAGTTATTATATGCCACAGAAGCGCGAATGCTGAGAGACAGAGCAGGCCGAAGCGCCATGACGAAAGAAGAAGTACCATATTATATCTGCAACCCCCAATTTGAGATTATAGGTGACCTCAAGGGGAAGGTAGAGCACGTTAAGCTACTCAACCTAGACCTCACGGATTCATCCTTGTTCCCACAAATGCACCCAGATGTATTTTTGGAGTTAGCTCCGGATGGAATCAGAGATATGCACTTTATACCAAAAAATGAGTTCATCAACCTATTTAACTCCACCATCATGAACCTGAGAGACTTACTAGTCTTTGGAACCACATGCGAAATTGCACGCTGCATGAAATTTTTGATAAGCAGAATGCACGACAGAAGTCATTGGTTGGATAAGTGGTATCCAATCCATGCAAACGATATCTAGCAGCTTACTGGACTATCCTCCGAAGGAGAGGATGTGTCAAAGGGATTTCAGGGCCCCGACAAGCATGGGAAGAAGAAAGGCAAGCCTAGCCTATACGAGAAGTTCAACATAAAGCGAGGAGGATGCACAATAGTCATTGAAACAATACTGCTTGGAACAGTCCAGACTGGCTACTACGTCAAAGCCAGCAAGGTTATGAGTTCCTATTATAAGGGAGATTTCACTTTAGATGCCCTATCAGTCGTCGACTTTTGTGCACAGGGACCAGTGTTCAATTGGTGTAGTTTCTTGTTGGAGGAACTACTAGTAGCTTTCGAGGAGGCACAGGAGAAGGGAGGCACCTTTACCTATGGATACCTACTTGTGGCATTCAAAATTCTCAAATGGAATTCACCTGTGGGCATACAACCGACAATACCAGATAAAGGGTGCCTGGCAAAGATGTTTGAGCCATGGCAGTCCAGACCAGACTCGGAGAACACAACAATCAACAATGCGGCATTTTCCAAATGGTATAATTCTATGATAAATGCAACGTAGAGGCCATGCATCCCACAGGAGCTCCTCCATAGTAACATGAGGAATATCTCCTTTAGCATGAATCGTAACAATGCATGCATTTGGCTGAGACATTCTAGCCCGGAACATTTCCACACATGGCTGCTACCGTTCTATTTGGATGAGGAATCTTTCAATAAGGAGGTCACGTCATGGCCAAGAGTTAAACGCGGCCCGCATAAATTAGGAATGCACTACATTTTTCCTGTCAAGCTGCTCAAGAAAAAATACAAGGAAGCAGGAGAGGGACCGAGCTCAGGCCCTGAACAGAAGAAGTGAGACGCTCCAGTCCAAACAGACTCTAAGGAGGAAGAAGATATCTATCAGTTAGAGCGGAGGAAAAGACCGCCTGCCTGTTAGCTACCAGACAATGTTGTGTTGTCACGTGCGTAGGTCAACCAGCTCTTGGGTTTTGTGCTTGGTACCAAACCACTAGTGAAGAGACTCAAAACTGGGGTCTCACTGAGCAAACCCATGAACCCACAACCCCTTGCATCCACCACTCCCTGCACCCATGTCATGACCATAGCCACCCCTACCATCGATATTCAGGATGACCCGAAGCCTGAAACACTTCCATCCACATTCATCACAGAGGACCCTCCACCACCACTCCAACTCCCAAAACTCCTCACTGCCACTCCACATCATACCACAACCCCCGAGCTGATGCATCTCAATCACCCAGAGATAGAGGAATGAAAAATCCACAGACAACTAGAGAATCCCCCAAGCCCAGCTTAGAAATTCTCGACCCCGACCCCAAAGCCTCGGAGAAAAGCACGATGCTATATGTTCAGAATCTGAGCACCCAGGAACAACAACCTGAGTCTTCTAACTAGCAAATCACCTCACCTCCCAAGGGTGAGGATGCCCAAGAAATCACGGCACAGGATGCCAACGTACCAGAAGATACGGAGATACCATATGTGCACAACGAGACAGAATCAACAACGGAGACGGATATGACAACCATGCAAGCGCAGGTGGCGCAAGTTCTCCAGAACTCCCAACAATGTGCAGAATTGATGCATCTCTGTATAACCAGAACCGAGGTTCTGACGCTTCTTTCTAAAGATCTAAGATTGAGGATCGCACCAGTGCCACCAATAGAGGAGGAGGTACCTGTTGTCATGTTTTAAAGACAATGTATTCTTGTCATTGATGGCAAGTACAGCAGCGATGATGACTTGAGTACAGGAAGGATGTGCCAGGTGGGCACCAGAAGTCTTTTGGGAAGATGATGCAGAGCTAGCTCGACAATATCAATTTTTGCAGTGATGGATCTCATTGAGATTTCCCGATGAAAGTCAGATCTGAGACCGTGGTCTGAAGAGCGTTGGATCCAAGAAAATCTGCACGCTCTTTAACGAGCAAGGTGAAATGCGCAACCTCAAAAAATCTGAAACAGGCACCTCAACAAAGACTCCATTTCGGAATTTCGGTAACTAGGAGATGGAGAAGTCAAGAGTGGAAAATCTCCAACACAGGGGTCCCGAAATGCCGAAACACGAAATCTCAAAAACCCGAAACAAACGCATTACTCGAAGTAATCACACCGGGATTTCAGTTACCGAGAGATAGAGATGTCACGGACTCTCGTCATCAGGAGTCCTGAAAATGCGAATTGCGAAATGGCGAAATGATCTAAGCCATTGGATCAGGGTGTGATCTGGGTCGTTAGATCCAGGAGGTGAATTTGACAAACCACATCAACAAACCACGTCATCTAACGACACATGGCACAATCAGGCAATGACAAGTGTCAAGATGATTCAACCTTTCAGGCACATGTAAGTCATGAATCAGAGTGCCATGTGGTAGCTATTTGACACGTGTCAATCCACGTGTGATGTCAGCAGGTTTACATCACACTGGGATTTCGGTTACAAGGAGTTGGAGGAATCAAGAGTGAATACTCTTCATCTCAGGAGTCCCGAAATCGTGAAACCCGAAGTCGCAAAATGTCGATTCACCGAAAAGCAAAATGCCGAAATCCCATCAACCATCCATCTCAATGGGTTATGTGAGCCATCTGATCACCAAGGATTGTGAACCATTGACTAGCATAAAGAAGGCCTGTGAAGTGTCGAAATCACGACAAGATCTGGACTGTTGGGTCCATAGGGCACGCGGTGAAAGATTGTCATTTCGCTGACTGGAGAGTCAAAGGAACGGGGTTCGCTAACCTCTTGAATTCGCGATATGTGAAATCATGAAGAGATCTGGACCGTTGAATCGTCAGGAGTGTGAACCATTGATCCGACTCTGTTTCAGAGTTTTGGATACCAGAACTTGGAGGTGTCAAGAACACTTCACCACAGGAATGCTAAAGTCCCGAAATGCGAAATTGTGATATGCAGTTTCGAACTAGCCGTTGGTCACCGCCTTTGGTCATGTGGGGGAAGGAGCTAGTACAAACAAGCTCCTTTTCGAAGTTTTGGGGATCAGGACATGGAGTGTAACAAATCTATACCCCGGGGATCCCGAAATACAGAAATGCAAAAAGCCGAAATGAACGCAAGATCACATGAAGTCAATCCAATAGTGCAGGGGATTTTGGGCACGATCGGAGGGCTAATGTTGCTCCTCATAGTCTAACTGTTGGAAACCATTGATGGTCTCTACTAGTGGATTCGAAGAGACCTCTGTGTGATCGCCAGAGGAGATGAAGGGTCTCCAAACTTCTTCCAGTAAATGAAGACGATTCTTAGAGGGACTGACAAGTGGATGAGCATTGAAGTCTGTAACTGAAGCAGAAAGTATAAGCTCGACTATGCCAGAGAGGACGAAGAGTCTCAACTGTCAGAGAGGCTGAGTAATCTCAGCATGACATCCAGTGATGTTGAACACATGGGAAAACCACTAGAGAAGATGAAGGGTTACCATGATGAACAGACAGAACACTCGAGAGGTGAAACAGTTTAACGCGGTGTGAGCAGGCAGAGGCATGGGCACTTTTCATGCACAAGGTGCACAGAAGCTATAAGTACACGGTACAGAGAAGAGATGAGGTTGTTGTTGCTATTGTGAGTCATGGATGTGCAAAGAAGGAGGTGGAGTGCAGGAGATAAAATGTAGAGAAGACAAATGGTGCATTGAAGAGGAATGGCACACATAGTACAAAAGATACAAGAACAGAAAGTGCAAGGGATGCGTGCAGGATGAAAGTGAGGCAGACAAAGTAGCAAAATCTTGCAGAATATTGATGAGACTGGTAAGCTGTTATTGATCATTATATCACTGTAATAAGTTTTAGTAACACATTTTTTCATAAACTAGGGTGGTAGGGAGGTGCTAGGGAGGACTGGTGTGCTCAGAAGTTTAAGTGGGTGCTTGAACACAGAGAGTAGTATCTTCCTTCTAGTTGGTGCTAGAGAAACTAGGGAGTTGGTGCTTCCTTCTAGTGGGTGCTAGAGAAAACAGAGAGTTGATGCTCTCAGCAAGTTGGATCTTGCAAAACAGAGGTTGTAGCCTCACAATGAGTTGGTGCTCATATGTATGATAATGTAAATAATGTAAATAATACTTATCATATAAAGAATAAGAGGTTTTTACCCTGTATGGGTTTCCTCGGGAAATATCTGTCTCTGTGTTCACATAAATGTGATTGATGTTGAATGTGCCATTGTTTATTTCCCTGCATTATTGTGATCATCATTGAGTGCCTTGTAAGGATTTTAAAAGAAGCATAATTGTTTAAGCACGGTAACAACT